>APFE030869089.1:29207-59355 GCA_000404065.3 Pinus taeda | reverse complement strand
CGGGCCCATACTCCAGATCCAAAAATGAGGAAATGACTAACTTCAGGTTGCATGCTAGTCCAAGCCTCAAAAGGTGTTTTTCTAGTAATAGATTTATGAGGAGATCTTTTCTGGATGTATGAGGCACAATTAATAGCTTCAGCCCACAATTTCGACGGAAGAGATCTTGCATGCAACATGCAATTAGCCATCTCTTTCCAAGATCGATTTTTCCTTTCAGCCACGCCATTTTGTTGTGGAGTGTAAGGAACTGTATGCCTGCTTCATCACAAAGATTCTTGATATCTTTGTTGACATATTCCGTCCCATTATCTGTGCGGAGTATTTTGATGCGTTTTCCAGACTGATTTTCCACATGCGCTTTGAAAATCTTTAGATGTTGAAAAACTTCAGACTTGAGGTTCAAGAAGTAAACCCAAGTGAATCTCGTGTAATCATCTATAAATGACAACACATATCTTTCTTTTCTCATTGAAAGCACCGAAAATGGACCCATAAGATCACTGTGTACAAGTTCCAAAGGTGAAGAGGCTCTCCATGCATGCCCCTTCTCGAATTTTTCTTGTGGATGCTTTCCAAGAGCACATCCATTACAAACACCATCTGAAAATTCAATGGTTGGAAATCCTTTGACCATCCCTTACTTACTAAGTTGTTGCATATATCTGAAATTCAAATGCCCAAATCTCTCGTGCCAAATCCTACTTTCTTCATTTGCATGCGTAAGTAGCAAAATAGAATCTGATTGAGGAACAAAATCAGAAAATGTATATAGGCGAGATTGATCATTTACCTTGTTAGATGCAATCTTCAAATTGGTTTGCATTTCATAAATGCTCACGGAATCTGGGGTAAATTCCACTTTCCTTCCGCTTCCTGTGTGTGTCATCTGATACACTGAGAGAAGATTCACAGAAAGCCTTGGAATATGCAAGACATTTTCAAAACTTCCATCTTCGAATTGCACTCTTCCTTGTCCAGTTGCTGCAACTGTAGAATTATCCCCCATGAGAATGGGAGGACCTGAGTATGCATGTAGAGAAGAAAAGGATTCCTTTGAAGAAGCCATATGATGTGAAGCTCCTGAATCGATGATCCATTCTTGTGGTGCAGAATGAAGAGCAATCAAAGCATGTCCGTTACCTCTTGGATCTGGTGCTTTTTCTCCAGACTTCTTCTTAGCATTCTCAGCAATGTGGTCTCCAAGATTGTGCCGCTGGAGTGTCTGCACCATAAAATCTATAGTCTTCTTCATGCATGCAGATTCAGGATGAAAACCACGGTGGCAATAATTGCACATTGATTGCCCTTTTGTTCCTTTCCTTTCCTTTGAGCCAGATGATCCATCAGGGGGTTTGGGATGTCCTCCCTTTCTTGGATCAGGATCCTTCTTCCCTTTTCCTTTCTGATGGTGTTTGGAATTTTCCTTTCCTTTTGCATGCACACTAAGTGCATGCGCTTTGGAATTTTTAAGTGTGCCCATTTTGATGAGCTTGTGTTGCTCATGCATCAAAGACTGAATAAAAGAATCCAGTGAGGGCATCTTCCAAGCTGCACTAGTTGCAGATCTGACTGTGTGGAATGTAGAGACGAATACTGCATACTCTGGACCAAGTTTTGATAAAATGGAAAGAATCAACTGATTTTCTTGCTTGGATTTGTTGATCCTGCATCCTTTCAGCTGAACCAACAAGGCTTTATACCTTGTGAAAAAATCTTGGATGTTCTCAAAGTTTCTCGGATTTAATGAGTTTAACTCATTTTCGAGAATGTGACCTTGCATTTCATCCTATTCTCCAAACAATCCTTCCAAAATTTTCCATACTTCATTTGGAGTTGAACATGATTCAACATGAAATAGCAGTTCCGGAGAAATAGATAAACATAGGATGTCGAAGGCCTCGTCCATGCGATTGAAATATCTTGTTTTCTCCATTGCCGATGTTGGTTCAACTTCTGTTTCCATGGTTATTCGAAATAAGCCTCTACTTCTGAGATGAAGGTGAATCTTTGGCTTCCATTCAAAATAATTATATGGAGTGAGAATTGTCGACTGTGGAAACTCCAATTTAGACTACATTCTTTGTTGTTGCTTCAATCTTCTGAACCTGCAAATAAAATTGCTTGTGCACTGATTACAAATCCCAATGCTCTGATACCATGTAAGATTTTTGAGATAAACAGATCTAGATCTGCGAAACAATAAACAAGCTTGCAAGAGAAGGAAGGAAGCGAGCAAGAATTGAGAAAATAATGAAAAATTGATTCTACAATATTAGTTTTAGAATAATTACATAAAAGCAACTAAGTTAAGCTTAGTTGTACATGCAATAACTAAAGCTAACTAAAGCTAAGTGTGTTTTATCTTATGTTAATGTGTACATGTACTACATGCAAGCAATAAGTTAACTGGAGCTAATCTAAGTGCATGTACACCAACACAGCTAGTCTAAGTGCATGTACACCAACACATCTCCATTCTCATCAAAAACACCGAACCCTCATCCAGATCTGCGTCTCCATCCATATGATCCACCATAGCTTCTTCTTTTTCACCTCCTTCACCACTCATCGATTCATACAGTGCCACGAACTCATCGAAATCCACATACTCGTCGCCATTGACGTCCATGGTTCGAATCGTGTGGAGCAATTCCTCTTCGCGAATGCAGAGCCTTAGCTTTTCAAAAGACTCTTTCATCTCTTATTGGCTGATTACCCCGTCGCCGTTCTTATCAAAGGTCGAGAAAACCCTCCTCAGCTCCTCTCTGCCGACCGCATCGTCAGAAACCCTCTCGATTTTATTATCCGCCATTAAAGCTTTTTCAGAGGCTTTGTTGTCGAAACAGGGCTTAAATTTCATCGGGAAAACATATCGAAACAGCGAAGTGAAAAGCCCATAGAGAAAAACAGTCCTTAGTATCAAGCTTAACATTCTTTGATCCACTGGAAAGCCGAGAAACCCTCTGATATCCGCCATTAAATCTGTATTCTTGAACCCCATGGAAAAATAATGAACGTATACGATCGCAACAGGCTATAATTCGTACTGTAAATAACAAACTGCAGTCTGCACCACGCAGCTTCCACAATAAGAGAGACTTCTCTGAGGCACGATGCAGATTCTGCGTAATTGGTGGATCGAACAGGGCGCTATATTTCAAAATTTCACCGTCCCGCGCTTAATTTGAAAACACAGTGTGCTATGGCGTGAAAACACGATGTGCTATGGCGTGGATGAATGGCGCTTAGTTTGAAACATGGCGTGGTATGGTGTGGATTAACAGCATCATGCATGGTATCCCTATCTATCATGATATGTATCATGACTATATCGGAAAACAGACCCAAACATCCCGTTGAAATATGAGTGACGGACATTACCCGAGGTCAGAACCCGTCTCCCAAGACTGTCCTCACTGTCCTTAGAGTCTCTTAAAGAGGGCATTAATAGATCAATAGTTGGGGAAATAGCGCTTGCCTTGATGGCATGTCTGCCATGTACACAGATCACTGGCAGATGATGTTTCCCGAAATGTTCAGTTTTCCAAATGGCCAAGAACACTTAGGCGTGCCAGGCAGAGTTTATAGCGTCTCAGGTTCGAAACTCAATGCGACCCTAAACTGGAGTAGGGTTTCGGACTAACAGCAATTTCTTGAATGGCCACTAAATAGACGCATGTTCTTTGATGACAACAACTCTTCTAGTACACATGTCTCCCGCACGATTCAAGCATCTGAGACGTTGACCCCGTATGTATTGCGGCCAACACTGGTCTTCATACCGTCCCGCCCAAAGAAGGAAGGCAGTTGCAGGGCCGCTCCTGGTGGTATTGGAAACCACTTGGTGGGGGGAGGGTGTAAGGCGTGATGCCTCAGCTGCCCCCACGTTGAAATTCTGCACCAGATCTGCTTCTGAGGTACTGAAGGGCAATTTCTTTATGAGTAATACATGATTGCTTCTCTTCATTTTTATCCTTTCCAGAAGCAAGGTCTTTGCAACATCCTCTGCTATCGTGTCAGGGCGCATGAACAACGAATTCCGTGCTCTTTTATCACTACTGGTTTCCGATGACTTCTAGTGATCTTCCCTTTTTGTTTAAATGTGTTCATTCCTGCTGCTGCAGTGCCTTTAGTTGGCAGCTTTTCAGAAGCAGGCGGTGGCTGTTTGGAAGGCATAACATCCAGTAATCTGCCTTGAAATATTGACTTCTCTAGCTCCTCAAATGCCCTTGCAGGAGATTCAAGAAGCATGCAAAGCACATAATCATAGCCTTTTGAGCTCTTTATCAGGAACAAGATGTACTTATGAAATCTCACCTCAGTAACTGAATAAATCAACCGAGTATTTTTGCAGTAAAAGGTAAGTTCTCAACAAAGAGATGTCCTGTTTCAAAGACATATTCTTCATCGGGATTTTCTATAGTAGATGCCCCACCATGATCAAGCAATTGGATCTTCTGTAGTGTTTCTGAAATGTTCTGGAGCATTTGTTCGTCCACTCTTCCAATTTGTGGACCTGGATGCCTTCTGCTCAATCATGTTGGCCCGGAGTTTGCCCGGGACATAAATTTGCCAAATTCGTACAACACATTGGATTTGTGAAAGATAGATATGTTTCTCTAGTGATTTAGTAGCAGAAGCCAGATCATCATCTTAGTCTGCTCAACTGGAACTTGGAGACTTTTCAATATCTGTAATGTTTCCCATTTTAACTCAGGTCTGCGTGAGTATTTCGCGCCTTTTTTATGATTCCTGCCGGTCCACTCTTGTCCACACATAAAGTCCAGCACATATAAAAATGAACACAACACTGAAATTTCCAAAGGTCTAAACGTTGCCATGAGGACTAGATGGCCTTTGAAGCTGTGGATAACGATGCAGAGGCAAGTAGTTAGTTGGAATGATGTACTCCGTGGTTATATAGATTTTGGAAGAAATGGGACATGACTGCACAGTCGTCTTATCCCGTCCATCAGGAATCTCTCCACCATAAATGCACGTGATAAGCTGAAAGTAAAAGCTTCTCTTGATCTGTTGCGAATTTATGATTTACATCTTTGCTGTGTAGGGAGGCTGTCTTCTTGATCTCTAGCAGCGTATGACTCAATCCCTTCTTGTCTTTGCTGACTTGGTAGGATGTCTTCTTGATCTCTTGCCAGCACATGAGTCAATCCCTTGCTGTCTAGGAAAGATATCAAGCATCCAGCCAATCCAGGCTAAAGTGTGCGTCCACAATTTCAACTCTAAGCTCCGGGAGAGCAGAGCTCTTGACACGCATCCATTGCTGTCCAATCTTCTCATCACAGATAACATGCTTTAGACATTTCAGCCCTGCAACTGATGTAGGCAGCTTCCTCAGACGAGAACATTCTCTTATGTCAAGCTCTTCGAATTTCTTTAATTGTCCTATTTCCTCTGGAAGTTCTTTTAGGCACTCGCACAGCGAAATGTCCAAATATTCCAGCTTTCCAAGTTTTCCAATAGATGCTGGAAGCTCTTTCAGAGCAAGACATGCAGATACCCTTAACATTCTTAAAGAGCTGAGCTTCCTAATCCAATTGTTTGACTCACCTGTGTGAATGGAAACGATCTGGGCACCAAAAACTTGATCCTTGAGCAGTTCCCATTTTCCAGGCAAATTGTCCTCCTCTTTAGGCATAAGCAACCTCTTCCTACGAACTATACTGCTTCCAGATGCCAAATATAGGGCCAAGTCTCGCATTACATCATGCTGAGAAAAGTACAGCTCAGAAGCACTGCCATAATCGATTGCTTGGCTTCTACTGCATCTAATTTCCAAGATAACACAATATGTAAGACAAAGGAAGCCAAGATCAAAAGAGCATAAACACACAACAAATACAAAAGAAGAAGCTTACCTGAGATTGCTTGTTAAATTCAACAGATTCCTGCCAGCAAGTTCTAATAAGATGACAAAAGCATCATGCCACTCTATCTTCCGCACATAAACCCAAATGTCTAGCAATGCATCCACTGAGATTTTTCTATCCTCTGGAAATGACCCCAAGTCTAAGAAGCACTCCCGTGCTTCCTCATCTATGACATCAACACTGGTTTCCAAGCATCTAAGAAGCCCTTCTTTATGATAATCTAATATTGATTTTCCATTTAAAAGCTTGTTTTTGGCACTCTCCCACGCCGGATGAGGCTGCCCATGCAAAGAGCTACCAATCACCTTTAGAGCAAGTGGTAGGCCTTTACATTCCGTTTGTACCTGTGATTCATACATCAACAATGGTAAGTGGAATTTCTATATGTGGAAAACCAATAAAAAAACGCAAAAAACAAAAATGTTGTCGAAATCATGAATATGTTGTCCAGTAAGCTTGAAGTTCATTCACAGGTTTTTGTCTGATTGCTAATGAACGTGAACATACAATTGAGTGTATGGCTGGAATCTCTTTTAATGGCACATAGATACCAATGTTAACAATAAAGTAGGTATTAATGTGGAATTATGTGGAGCTAGAGGGATTATCATGATATGCCACTGTAGTAGTTGCTTGTAGTTAGGGACATGCACAGGAACAATGTATGGCAACCACTAAATTTACCAAACTTCTAACAATAATATATTGCATATAAATAGCATTCTAATACTGTAAGAGACATACCTGCTTGACTAGCTGCTCGTCCGCATTACTTGGAATTGATTTCTGTCCAAAAGCCCAAAAGCAGAAAAGGGGCAGAGCATCGTCATCATCCAGCAATGGCAAGTCATAAAGCCTGGTAGAGGTTGTTGTGCGGATGATAGAACGATCTCGGGTTGTCACAAGGGTCTTTAAACCTTCAACTTCAAATAGCAATTTTTCCAAAATTGCCTTAGACCAAACATCATCCAACACCACAAGAGTTCGCTTGGCTTGCCTCAGCAGCTGCTGCAGTTGTCTATGTGCATCCTCAACATTCTGAAAGTCAGGTCTCTTCCTCCGAACAATCTTCTCCCACATGGTCTCTAAAATTTCCTTCATGTTTGGGGATTGCGAGACCGTGATAAAAATGATATTATTTTGAAAAGTACCTGCCATACATAATGTACAATTACTTAAGATGAAAATTCCATAATAATAAATTGATGCAGTGAAAAAACACTTCCTTTCAAGAGATTAAAAATAGTATGAAAAAAATAGAATTGAAAAAAATGAAAACCCTAATTACCTTTAATTTCTTCATCATCGCAGAGGGACAATGCCATAGTTGTTTTGCCAACACCCCCCATACCTTGCACTCCAACCACGGACACATCTCTCTGGAGCAGAATCCTCTTCAAATTATCAATATCTTTCTCAAACCCCGCAACAAAATCAGACTTACTTGACCCTTTACAATTAGAGGTAGGAGAATCATCGAAAGCTCCATCAAACATACCATCAGAACCCATTTGTTGCAGTATCATCGCATTCTCATCGGGATCATTGGTGAGCTTGGGAACAATTGTTTCATTCACGTTTCTCTCATCCACTGCCTCCAACTCGTAGAGATGGCGAAGATTCTTGAACTCTGATATGATATGCTTCAACTCTTTACAGTGGAAGCACATAAAGATCAAGCAAAACAATAATCGACAAGAGGAAGACAAATCAATGGCACATAACACAATAAATATCTGGGGGGAAGCCACAAGTCAAAACCCCACTATTTGTTTTGCACTAATTAGAAATCCAGGATGATAATACAATGTTTTTTCTCACAATAACAATCCCAACACTCAGTAAAATCAATCTCCAGCTCACAAGCAAGCTCAAGCCAAATCCAGGCCTCTTCTCTCCTCTCCAAGCCTCCTATTTCCTTGTGCCCTTGGTCAAAGAATTTGGATAAATACAATATGCTCTGCTCAACCTTGAGCTTAACCTACACAAGTATTTCCTATCCTCCACCTAATGACTTCCTTTGGCCACAAATTTCCAAGCCTTCAAGCTTCTAATTCTTTGCACAATTCCTGAGAGAATTAGCCCGTATTTAAAGGGAAATTCCTCAGTTTCTTAATGCATACACTATTAGTGCAACTCAGAAAAATCCAAAACAAATAGTACAATGTCCCTACAATCTAGTCTCAACTGGGTCTTTCTCATAATCGACATGCATGAGTTTCTGATGAGGGAATATTCAGTTAACTGGAGTAGCACTAGTTGAGTGCACTAATGCATCAACTAATTTCTAACTCACTATTAGTTCCTCAAATAGTTTGGAACTAATTTAACTGGACATAACTCAATAAACTGAGTTAACTAATTACAACTCATACTTAACTCATCCTGGACCCTTATAATATAGGGAGAACATATACATGACTTCAGAAAGACTTTCAACTCGAAATTCCTAAGTTAACTAAGTCAACTCACTCTAGTTAACTATTACAAGTTGCTATGAGAATAAAATTCGATTTTAATTCTCAGTTTAATTCAAGGACAAATTAAACTAGAATTTTTGGATTCTATTTTTATCATTTCTTGTTGTTGTTTTCAACACTCCCTCTCAACAAGAAAGGAATTCAACTCGATCCCGATCCTAAACCTTTGGAATGTTTTGCATGCAACACTTCTCTCTAGTGTTGTTGCTCCAGCAACTCCAAAAACAAAAAAACATCAAACTTGAATCATAATGATGCCTTTGTCATCAAATTCCTTTACTGTTATTTCCTCCATCAACTGAAAAATCTGCACTTCTGTTAACTCTGCCTTTCTGCATTGTTGTCAATCCTCTCTATGCTCTTCAGTGTCTAACTTCTCTAGCCTCTGTCACTCTGATCTCTGACTGCATCAATCACCATTGATTCCTCCTGCTACTATGTACTTTGGGCTCCCGTAGCAAGGTACGATCCATGAGATAAAACCTCTCAATGGACCCTGCCTAATTTCAACCCTCTTGGGACTATCACTTCACATCGCCCCACCTCACACCTAGAGGTATGGCTACATGTGATCCCTCTGCCCACTTGGCTCGAAATTCCCCCCTCCTGGAGGTCTCTGCATGACTGGATGCCTCCACTTGGTCTCCTCTCGGCTTCTCCAATTGTGGCTGCTCCACAATTGTCTGAGACTGCTTCTAAGACTACTTCTTCTATGCTTTAGTGGATCTCTCCACTCGGTCTCCTCTCAACTTCTCTAGTTGTGGCTTCTCCACAACTTCCTAAAGTTTCTTCTGAGGCATCTTCTGGGGTTGCATGTTGAGAGGTAATTTACTCTCCCTCTCAACCACCATGCCTCTAAACTTTTCCTTGCTCTTCAAGGCTTTGCATGCATCTTGAACCTCAAGAGAATATAGGTTCTTGGCTAGCACACCAATCTGTTTCTTTTTTTTGGTAGGTAAGCACCCATGGGGGATTTGAATCAGTGACCTATTGCAAGGAGTGCCTTAACAGTGCACCCATTCACCGTCAATCCAAAGCCCCGTGGGCTCACACCAATTTGTTTCACCTATCTCGTTGTCACAAAATTTTCTAGAAAAAGAGCTGATTTTAAATCAGCGATACCTCCCTCATTCGAACTCTGATTTGGCCGATCTTTTTTTTTTTAATTTGGGTTTTTTTTGCAAAGAATCCAAATATGTTATTTATTTTCTGAAAATTTTGTACAAAAATTTTCAGATCTGCTCTGCAAACTCGTGGCCCAAAACTCAAAACTTCGAAATCTCCTCTAGTATATTGTTCTCAGCTTCGATACCATGTAGAAAATATTGTAGATTCACAAGCTCATGCAATATACTAAAGTAAGAGACAAGAATCTACTTCTACTCTTTACAATGAAAGCACATAAAAATCGAGCAAAACAATAATCGACAAAAGGAAGATAAATCAATGGCACATAACATAATACATATCTGGGGAAAGCCACAGCTCAAAACCCCAGTATTTGTTTTGCATTAATCGAAAATCCAAGATGATAATACAATGCTTGTTCTCACAAGAACAGTCATGGCACTCAGTAAAATCAATCTCAAGCCAAATCAGGCCTCTTCTCTCCTCTCCAAGCCTCCTATTTCCTTGCGCCCTTGGTCAAAGAATTTGGATAAATACAATATGCTCTGCTAAACCTTGAGCTTAACCTACACAAGTATTTCCTATCCTCCACTTAATGACTTCCTTTGGCCAATACTTAGCCAAATTTCCAAGCCTACAAGCTTCTAATTCTTTGCACAATTCCTGAGATAATTAGCCCGTATTTAAAGGGAAACTCTTTAGTTCCTAAATGCATGCACTATCAGTGCAACTCAGAAAAATCTAAAACAAATAGTACGTTGTCCCTACAATCTAGTCTCAACTAAGTCTTTCTCAAAATCGACATGCATGAGTTTCTGATGAGAGAATATTTAGTTAACTGGAGTAGCACTAGTTGAGTGCATTAATGCATCAACTGACTGTTAACTCACTATTAGTTCCTCAAATAGTTTGGAACTAATTTAACTGGACTTAACTCAATTAATTGAGTTAACTAAATCATAATTTAGTCATCCTAGACCCCTATAATATAGGGAGAACATATACATGACTTCAGAAAGACTTTCAACTCGAAATTCCTAAGTTAACTAAGTCAACTCACTCTAGTTAACTATTACAAGTTGCTATGAGAATAGAATTCGATTTTAATTCTCAGTTTAATTCAAGAACAAATTAAACTGGAATTTCTGGATTCTATTTTTATCATTTCTTGTTGCTATTTTCAACAGTTTCATCACGTGTTACAAATTCCATATTCACAACAATGAATAGATTATTTTAGATTATTCAAACAAATAATACTCAAATAGAACGTTCCTTTATTGTATTTGTCAAATTCTTCACAGTTATACATAACATTTACATACACGCTACAATGTCCTCTTAGACCTAATTTGCTGGAAATACTGTGAGGGGGTGAATTAGTATTTCCTTAGTTTTCAAAATTGGTTAGTTTATTTCCTTAAACATTCAGAGCATGAAACAAACACATGAAACATCATCACATCAATGAACAATACACAAATATTTTCTCAACAAGTTTTTGTTATGTGTGGTGTACATACAAATTTACCAGTTGAACTGGAAGGAAGCATAAGACTCCCTAGTGGTTTTATTAGCAAAGATAGCAAGAAGCAAATGATCCCTAAGTAGGTTCAGGCTCCCATAACAGGGATAATTTCCCAACTACAACAAGTTACTCCTCATCAAGTTGCAGATTCTTCTGTTGCACCTGTTCATTATTGCTACTACTGTCCCACCATTATTGTTGCTACCATCCACCATTGTTGTTGCTAGCACAACTGCTAAAACATCTATTGTTGTTGCTACCATTATCCACCTCAACTACCACTATTGCTACTACTACTCTTGCACTCCACCCTCACTGCTATTGTTATCTACTCCAGCCATTGTTGCTACAAAATTCACTCCCACCATTGTTATTCATTGTTGCTACAAAATTCACTCCTCCCACTAGTGTCCATTGCTCTCACGAGATCGTCGTTATATATGTGTCATACAATGAGATATATGTCACAATCATACTGGGTCATTCTCTCTCATTCCATCACTGCACACATCATTATGTTGTAGGATCTAAGAACTCCTTACTGCTAATAAACTTCCAAACATATAGCGATACCCTTCCTGGTGACAAATGAACTCTTCCTACTAGACTCCTTACGGTGTTGTAAGATAATGGAATCTTGGTACATATGTCAATGTCTATGCCTTGTTCACATCCATCATCATCAAATTTTGTCCATCAATATATTATGTATCACCTCAATCTTCTAGATACACTTCAGCCTCTATCAAATGATCAAGTATCACTATCAATTACAAGATAATTGTTGACACCATATCATTATATCTTAGTCACAGTTAAATATCAAGGTTTTGTTTGAAGATGTTTTGGTTGTGAAGACCTATCATGTTGTCCATTCATTCCTAGCAACAATCTACTTAGCAAAAATGTATTTATCAAGAACCCAGCATATGTTAATGAGGCTTCGACATACTTTCAAGGTATATATTACATTCATTAGAAACTACAGCACAAGGTATCATATATGTTGTTGGACTTATGTAATGTTGGAACCAGCCTCATTTGTCTACCCAAAATGTACATGTCGTATTTAAATATTGCAATCTTGCTTACTAGACTTCCTCAACAAGTTGTGACAGTGAAATGGTTCACTGTTGGAGATGATAATATATTTTTTCCTTAAGTTGAAAATGCAATGATGAGCTTACCCAATTTCAACTCAGTGATTAGAATTACGTTTCTTTAACCATTAATGCAAGACTCGGATGATAAGACCCAAGATTTTTGGCCATAACACTTTTGTGCAAAATCCTCAAGTATGTGCCACAGTCTTCAAGGTTTTATGGTCCATCAAAAAGGCCCTAACTGTGTGCCCTCCTGAATCTCTAGTAATAACAACAGATCCAAAATACAAATTTCATGAACATGTGTAACTTACTTTGGATAGGCTCTGGTAATGTGCCACAAATATGTCTCAGTCTTGATACACGGTTTAGATGCCTTGGATCAGTTGCTACACAAAACTTAATACTATGCCTTAAGATTGAATAATGATCCAGAATTACAAAGTTTGGAATTATGCACTGCTAATTCATGCACAAGATTGTCTTTAATGCTACAGGATTTGTCTAAAACACAAGTATCATTGACATTTGCAGCAACATTCCACTCATTCAACAATATAGGCTTTGCAATGTTGATTTCATGTCCTAGTATCAATGTTTTGAAGGTGCCATTCTCTAAACAATGTGATCCCTAACAAACTCATTCTACGTAAAGGGTTTCCAGTCATGAGGAATGTCAGCCACAAAGGAATAAAGAATTGTTTTCATGCTTCCATCGATCGCCAGTATGCCAATGCACACTTCATGTTGTTGATATGTAAACGTGAATCAACATTGAATATGCCTTGGCTTCAGGATGCTCAAATCACTGTTAAATATTAATATGTAAGTATTGTATCAAACACTTCGTTGTAGGGTTTAGAAATGTTGGAAAGTGCATTAGGGATTGGTCGGACAATCTACAACAAGACTCAAGGATTCCAATGAAGGATCACTTCAAATGAAACTAGAATCAATCCAACAAACCCTTCATATGCTCATATCTTGATTATGGAAGGTTAATTGATTCCTTGTGATTAATTTCAGAGAATACATAAAGTACTTAAAACAATGCAAGTTCCCTGTAAAAAATGGATGCAACGAATCCTAAATACAAATATCAGAGACCATGTCACTCCTCAAGGATGCATGGGGATTTTTGAGTTGATCATGAACAACCAATATCCAAACAAAATTTCACCCAAAATACTTCGACCTTCTTCATATATGGAGTAATGATCATGGATAATCCAGTGATGGACCAGGAAGAACAAATGGTTCATGGTTATCTTTTCAAGGATTCTATAGTTTTTGTCCTTCCACTGGTTGAAAACAAACTCAAGGTTGTGAGATTTTTTTCCCTAAATTGCTTTAGTTACTTTAGATCTACGTACTCAAAAACTTTCATAACTACGCCATTTTTACTTAGTCACAGATCAAAGAATATGTATCTCAATTAAACCCTTTATATTGGCTCCTTTGTTGGTATTCTCTTATCATTCACCTACAAAACACAAGGAACCCAACGAAATGAGACCTAAATTTATATAGGTCGAGTGGCCTAATGAAAGGGAAATCCAACATGATAGTTTAGGAGGGAAAAAAAAGACTTGCTTCTCATTTTGAACCATGAAAATTTAAAATTGTTAGAGCCACGAATTCTCTCCAATTGGGACCATTTCAATTTGAAATAATTTGTCCTTTCTTCCAAGCTTTTGGTCATAATTAATTATATCATTATAACTTTAATTTTAATTTTAAGAACCCTCCTTGAGAACAACATAGACTTCAATAATTAGTGTTACCCTTTCCTTATATCATCCTCATTCTTCTAAGGAGTTATACCATAGTCCAATCAAAGATATTCTGCCACATCAACAACACTTGGGTATTTTGACCACAATGAGGGTGCACTGTCTTTGACTGGTCATATCTTGCAAACCATGAAGACCCACGAGACGCTCCACATATCAGCAGAATCATAATTACGAGTATAATCCATTGGTGATGGATTTCAAGATGAACTCAATGATTTGCATCATTAAAAATACCCAACAATTGAAGGGTATATCCATCGACCATGAAACCAAACCCTAGAGATATGGTTTCATCACTGCATCATCAAGATGCATCATCTTGTGGACATCATCACATCAATGGCCTCCAAAAACTGACATTAATAACAATAATTTCACTCACTCTACATCCTACATATCCCTGCACTTACTGCACCTACACCCACTTTGACATCAATGACAACATACTCAACAATCTCCCCCTTTAACATTAATGTCAACACACCGATCATAACTTGGTATTTCATAAGCTCCCTTTGACAACATGCTTCTTCTCTTTATTTATTTCCAAGATTCTCTTGCCCCTTGACATCAATGGCAAAGGGTGGTTGATGCATCCTTGACGATATCTCCATGTGATATGGCTCCCCTTGAAAACATGCTTACCTACTGCATCATCTCTTCCATTACATAGGCTTCACCTAACAATATTCACTCCTAAGGAATCATCTAATTTTGTCATCTAGTTGCCCCTGTTTCCATATTTTTTATGTTCAAATTGTGTAAGTATTCATTATGAAACATATTTTCTTTTTCAGACCCTGGTGGTCTTGTCTTCCTACCCGGTGAATGTTTTTCCTTCCTAGTTCTACAAAGTCCACATCAAGGCGCTTCTACAATCTTGTGAAAAGTGGCCAAAATTACAACATTGGTAGCATTCAACATTTGGTCTGAACAATGGGGCAAAGTTTCTGTAGCTTTTATTGTCATAGGCATATGGGACTATGTCTTGCCTTCCAATAATTATGCTTCTAAGGCACTGATAAAACATTCTATCTTTACTCCTATTAAATTCCCTACACTCTCCATCTCTATGTCCATAGTTAGAACATGCATAGCAATAACCATGAAATGTACCTAGGTACTTGGGTGTAGAGGGTGACAATCTCCTGAAGGTCTCTCACCCTTGAGAATATCCATCTCCACTTCTAAATTATCTTCTATGATTTGGAAGCTTGAATGCATCATTTTGATTTCTCGGGGCATTTGTCTTCTAGCTTCCAGTGTTGGTTGACTTGTGCAAAACCTTGAATTTGGGCTTCTCTTCATTTTTGGCATGAGGCTTCTTTTCTTCTTTTGAAAGTCGCTTCTCTTCATATTTGGAGTGAGGCTTCTCTTTACGAGTCTTCTTTTCATATTTATCATGTGACATCTCGTCTCCTTTGACATCTTTATCCTTGTAGCATGAGGACTCACCAAGATATCCAAGACTTGTCTTCATAAGTGGTGATCTTTGGAAATTTATAATGTCATCCAAGACTTGTGTGCTCCTCGATTTTTTATTTAGCTTACCCACCTTTGCTCTCAAGATGACAATTTTTTGTTCATGATTTATGCAATCCTCTTCCTCCTGCTTCATTTTATTTCTTAAGACTTCCTCAGTCCTTTTGGCTTCTTCAAGTTCCCTCTTTAAGGATGTGATTTTATTTCCAAGTTCTTTATCATGCTTGTTTTATTTATTTGGCTTTTATTTTTCTTTGATATGGCTTGTCAAGGTGCTCTCTCTCTTGTTTGCTTCTTCTACTATGTTTTTTATGTGATCAACCTCCTTCTTTGCTTCATCAAGCTCCCAATCATTTTTGTGTGTTTGTCACTTTATTAATTTACTCTTGAAGCTCGGTGATTTCAACTATGAACCATCTCCTGTTATCATAGTAATTCTCCTTATTCTTCTTCAATTTTTCAATTTCCACACAAGCACTACTATAATGACCTTTGATCAAATCCCTGACCCATTCCAATCAAAAAAATTGTCTTTGAGGGGTTTAACATTTTCTTCAAGATCAATAGTCATCTTATCTTCAATTGTGATTTCTACCAATCAATGCTATGGATCTGCCTTCAAGCGATTAAGCTTCCAAATAAGGACCTGCTTTGATACCAATTGTTGGAAATATTGAGAGGGGGGTGAATCAATATTTCCTTAATTTTCACAATTGGTTAGTTTATTTCCTTAAACATTCAGAGCATGAAACATCATCACAGAAATGAACAATACATAGAATATTTTCTCAACAATCTTTGTTATGTATGGTGTACATACAAATTTATCAGTTGAATTGGAAGGAAGTACACAACTCCCTAGTGGTTTTACCAGCAAGGCTGGAAGGAAGCAAGTGCTCCCTAAGTAGGTTCGGACTCCCATACTAGGGATAATGGCCCAAATACAACAAATTTCTCCTCAACAAGCCGCATGTTCTGTTGCTACACCTGTCCACTGCTTCTACTACTCTCCACCACCACTATTGATGCTACCATCCACCACTATTGTTGTTAAAACATTAGTTGTTGCTACCACTCTCCACTTCAACTGTCATTGTTGCTAGTACTGCTCCTGCACTCCACCCTTATTTCCATTGTTATCTACTCCAACCACTGTTGCTACAAAATTCACTCTTGCCATTGTTTTTCACTGCTGCTACAAAATTCACTCCTACCACTGGTTTTCACTGCTCTGACAAGATTACTATTCTATATGTCTCATACAATGAGCCATATGTCATAGTCATACTGGGTCATTCTCACTCATGCCATCGTTGCACACATCATAATTTTGTAGGATATGACAACCCCTTACTGCTAATAAATTTCCAGACATATAGTGAAACGCTTCCTAATGAAAAATGAAATCTTCCTAACTCCTCATGGTCACATGGGAATTTTTGAATTGATCATGAACAACCAAGATCCAAACAATTGTTCTCCCAAAAGACTTCGACCTTCTTCATATATGGAGTACTGATGCACGTGTAATACAATGATGGAGTAGGTAGAACAAATAGTTCATGGTTATGTTTTCAAGGACTCTATATTTTTTGTCCTTCCACAGGTTGCAAGCAAACGCAATGCAACGAGAGTATCTACCCTAAATAACTTCACTTACTTCATATTTGTGTACTTAACAACTTTCATAACTATACCTTTTTTACATGGTCACAAATGATAGAATATGTCTCTCAATTAAACCCTTTACACCGGTTCCTTCGTTGGTCTTATCTTAGCATCCACCTACAAAATAAAAATAACCCAATGAAACCTTATCCAAGCAGACAACGAAAATAAAAACCCATTTTTGTCTCCTGGGCCTAAACAATTTCAGATCGATTCCAGTTCCAAATCCATACACATAGAAGCGGATGAGACCTAAATTTATATAGGTCGAGTGGCCTAATGAAAGGTTAGGACAACATGATAGTTTAGGAGGGAAAAGCATAGTTTGAAATTTACATTTTAATTTTGGGGCAAAGACTTCTCATCTTGGACCATGAAAATTCAAATTTGTTGGAGCCACGAATTCCCTCCAATTTGGACAATTTCAATTTGAAATAATTCGTCCTTTCTTTCAATATTTGGGTCATAATTAATTGTATCATAATAGCTTTAATTTTAATTTGAAGAACCCTCCCTGAGTGTAACATAAACTTCAATAATTAGTGTTACCCTTTCGTTAGATCATCCTTCTTCTTCTAAGGAGTTGTACCATAGTCCAATCAAAGTTATTCTGCCACATCAGCAATGCTTGGGGATTTTGACCACAATGAGGGTGTGTTGTCTTTGAATGGTCATAGCTCGCAAACACTGAAGACCCACGAGACGCTCCACATATCAATAGAATCAACATGACAAGTAGAATCTATTGGCGAGGGTTTTAAAGAAGAACTTAGTGATTTGCATCATACAAAATCTGCCAACAAGTACAGGGTATATACACCAACAAATAAACCAAACCCTAGAGCTTGGGTTTCATCATAACATCATCAAGATGCATCATCCCATGGACATCATCACATCAATGGCCTCCAAACCTTGACATCAATGATGATATTTGCAGTCACTTTACATGTTGAACTTACTACACCTGCACCTGCTTTGACATCAATGAAAACATAATCAACATATTTTACATATAATTAGCCCTGCCTTAGATTTGTGGTCATATTGGTCTCCACAACTAAATCCTCCTTCCTCGTGTCTCTATCTTTTTTTTTTCGATGCCTCTTGGCTACACAATTATACACATAGGATTCTAAACTGAAATCAGTTCAGGTCCTCAAATTATTCAACTAACCACTATCTCTAAGATCCTCTAGATCCACATATTGCTCAAAAGATCTAACTGATCCCTAGATCTCTCTGACTCATTCAAAATCTCAAGATCTTTTCTAAGAAGGAGATCTTATTACAATATTCTTAATCTCAAACCTATTTACACAATCCTTCTAAATTTCCCTAAAAACACAAAAGTTAAAAATAATTAAAAATTAAACTTAATTAGGGAACCAACTCCCTTAGAAAATGTTGAGGCCCATAGTTCTAACCAACAGGTTTGAATCTGAGATTTTATGCTCCTACATCATCCTTCAATGAATTGAGTTTCAAACAAGCATAAAGCATGGACAATTCTTACTTAGATCACAACAAAAGTAACATAAGCAAGTAGGATGTAATTTTTTATTCTTTTCTTTTACAAATGAGCATGAAAGCACCTAATGTAACATAAATAAGAATTGACTTCATTTGTAGTAGATCATACCATTCAAGATAGCAAAAAAAACATGAGAAAAGGTGAAAAACATGCAAAAAATGCAAAAAAACACTAGTTCAAGAGGTATACGCAACCCTTATATGTGCAACACACGTGCATGCGCTCTTGTTATGAAGGAAACAAACATATATGTGCATATTTTGTGGAGAAAAATCGTGTATACACCCCCAAAATAGGTCAAAAAATGACCAAAACGACCTAAAATTGCTCACAAAACTGGCCCATGGGACCCCTAGGAAGGAAACCTAAGGGAATACATGATTTTTGAGGGACAAAGTGCATATATACGCACGTTGCCTCAATTAAACTAGCATATAAACACATATTTGGGGCAAATTTTCACAAGAAGCCTAAGAAAAAAGCACCAAAAATATGAACTACAAACTAGCAAGCAAAGTACACTTTTCTCAAACACAAAAACAAAGGGGAACACACTCAAATGATTTTTTTTCTCAAATATAAATGCAATAAAGCAAACAAGTAAATAAAAAGACTTACTAAAGAAAATTATCTATTATTTTTTATTTTTCTAAGAAAGGAATAAAGAAAGAAATAAAAGGGAAGAAAGAAACCTTATGTAAAACGAAGTGCAAATGGAATGAAAACCTATAACTTTTTTGTTTTATTTTTCAAAGAAAGAAACAATGAACACAAATGAGCAATTTTTATTTATTTATTTTTAAGTGAAAACTATATTACAACCAAAACAAAAACAAAGCAACCTCAAAAGCTTGCAGTAATGTATATGGCAAGTGATAAGGAATGAAGAGGAATAAAAGGTTGCAAAACAAATAACAACAAAAGGATAACAAGAATGCTTGAAGCAAACAAAAACTTGGAAACTAAGCCTAGGGATCCAACCCATACCCTAAAACATATGCATGACAAGTAACCCTAGGATTATGTAAGACAACCTTCACATAAACTGGCAAAGCATACAAAAATACTTTTAATTTCAAAATTCTCAGAATTAGACTAGTAAAATGGACCACACCGAGACCTTTCTAAGCCTCCAGAGCATAAAGAAAAGTATAAAATTTTCCACCCTCGAGACTATATTGGCTATTCTTTAAACAGAGCGTGTACATACATGATTGTTATCAAAGAAACCCACATATATGCAATTTTCAAATAGACAACAAGCGTATATACGTAACTATTATAAAAGAAGAACATGTATCTATGCAAAAGATTGAAAAAAGAAAAGAAAGCCTAGATCCAAAGGACTAAGCTAAAAGGATAGAACCAAAGAAGGATCTAGAGACTCTAAAATAAAGCAAGAAACCTACTAATATCCCAAATTAGGGAAACAACCCTTAGGAAGCATTTTTTTTGCAGTGGAGTCGTCATTTTTGCTGTGAGAAAATTTCCTTAGGGCTAAGGTTGAAAGCCCTAACAATGCAAACAATAATAAAAAAATATCTCAAATAAACATCTAAACCACTTCGAATTCACAAAGTCGATAATCAGTACTCACTGGTGGGTCCTACATTTGATGTAGATTCCATAGGATAAAAACCCTAATCTCTTGCTCCAAAGTTGCAGACCTATAACACAATCAAGAAACTAAGAGCAGAACAAAGAATTCAAAGTTTACAATCATATATATCATGTTAGTCCATAAGTAATTCCATCAAGCATTCATAAACATGAAAATACATACAATAGAAGTGGGAAGGAACATGAGGTTCCTTTTATAGAAAGTAGCAACAATAAGGTAGTTACAAGATCACCTAATTCTCGATGTCAGCATTGATAGAACATTCCTCTAGATCCTTCCTTCTAAGTCCATTAAAGGTCTCCTCTCCAATAATAACAAAATGGATGTGAGATGGGAATGCTCAACACGATATCATGGAAACTAGGGTTTCCTAGAAACAAGGGAGTGCTTAAAATCATGAGAATAACATAACTAATTTGGGGAAATTTGGGAGAGTACAGATGCCAAGTATAATGATGTTCACGAGGGAACCCAATGTCTGTATTTATACCACTAGTAATTTTTTGGGTTGGTTATGTTACAGGCTCTTGTAGGTGGGCTTCCAATCTACCCATAAACCACCCAAAAAATAGTTGAATTATATATATTTTTCAAATTTTAAAAAGTTGTATGCATGAAACTTTAGGAGGAACCGTGTATATACATGCTTTTACTTTGGGAAGTTGAATATGGAATTTGAAAAATGTTTTTTAAGATAATGTTAGGTTTGCATAGGGAAAGGGATATTTCGAAGACTAATACATGCATCTAATGACAAGAGAGACAAAAAATACTATAATAGGTTGCTACCACAAGAAATATTCGCAAGATGGGGGTTTGTTGAACCCAATTGTAAATCTAGAAGGCTTTTAACATTTTCAATGTTTTCCATCCATGTACACACTTATGGAGCATTGGTTGATGATAGAAAAGAATATGGTTCATTGATATCTTCATCCAGTCATTCATCTGAAGATGATGTAGTTTCTCATGGTGTGTTATATATATGAGAGATTATGAATAATTGCCTAAAATATTTTATGTAATTTTGATCAATATGATCTTTTCATGAAGTTACGAGTCATTTCTATGTTTCTTGGATTATATGTTTTAATTGTGAAGAATTCACTTGTTTTGAATATCCGAAATGCAATAATAACTTTGAGAAATAATTTAAAAAACACTAGTTCAAGAGGTATACGCAACCCTTATATGTGCAACACACGTGCATACGCTCTTGTTATGAAGGAAACAAACATATATGTGCATATTTTGTGGAGAAAACTCGTGTATACACCCCCAAAATAGGTCAAAAAATGACCAAAACGACCTAAAATTGCTCACAAAACTGGCCCATGTGACCCCTAGGAAGGAAACCTAAGGGAATACATGATTTTTGAGGGACAAAGTGCATATATACGCACATTGCCTCAATTAAACTAGCATATAAACACATATTTGGGGCAAATTTTCACAAGAAGCCTAAGAAAAAAGAACCAAAAATATGAACTACAAACTAGCAAGCAAAGTACACTTTTCTCAAACGCAAAAACAAAGGGGAACACACTCAAATGATTTTTTTTCTCAAATATAAATGCAATAAAGCAAACAAGTAAATAAAAAGACTTACTAAAGAAAATTATCTATTATTTTTTATTTTTCTAAGAAAGGAATAAAGAAAGAAATAAAAGGGAAGAAAGAAACCTTATGTAAAACGAAGTGCAAATGGAATGAAAACCTATAACTTTTTTTTTTTTTTTTCAAGGAAAGAAACAATGAACACAAATGAGGAATATCAATATTGAGTACTCAAAAATTAGAGTACTATGAGAATTAGGTGATCTTGTAACTACCTTATTGTTGCTACTTTCTATAAAAGGAACCTCATGTTCCTTCCCACTTCTATTGTATGTATTTCATGTTTATGAATGCTTGATGGAATTGCTTATGGACTAACATGATATATATGATTGTAAACTTTGAATTAATTACAAATTACATTTGAATAGGTAATTAACAATGGTGTGGGCTAATTAATTTCCCATCACATTATCTCACTTCCAAGTTTTGATGCATAGATTTGAAAAACGATTATATCCCACTTGCAATTGAAATTGTAATATTCTTATATTTATAATTTTGGTAACTTAAAAATTAGTTTTTAATATGATTTAAATTTTCAATGTTATAATTTAAACATAATAGATTTATTATAAAATATAATTTAAATACATAAATTGATTCAAAACATCAAGAAAATTTTATGAAAATTGATTTTATAAATATTATAAAATTTTATTTAATAATAATAACTTCAAAAATTGAATTTTATATTTTATACATGTGAATGTATATTTTTAAAATTCACGCAAAAGTTAATAAATGATAAGCCACAATTCTCTTTATCCATCTACATTAAAATCATATATATATATATCATTGCATCCATTACAACTATATTAATTAGAACTATGACTATTGCAATTACATTAATTATCACTCCACTTTTTTCTTTCTCTGAATGAGTGGATATTACTAATTAAGTAATATCCACTTGTTCAGAGAAAGAAAGTAGTGCAATAATAATTAACGTAGTTGTAATAGTCGCAAGTTATAATTAATATAGTTGTAATGATGCAATGATATTTGCAGTTATAAATCTCTCTCAACCTGTAAAATGTGATTATCCTCAGTGAATATATATAGAAATTTTTACTCCTCACTTATATTTAAATGTGCTTAAGAAATTACTCCTCGATTTGAATTTGAGTAATCCAGATTAAATGTGCGTAAGAAATACTTAAAATAATAATTTATAAAATTAAAAAAGAGTTAAAGTATGATTGAAAAAATAATATACATTTCTATTATTTTTAATGATTAATAAAAATGCTATATAATCTTTATCAATTTAAGTGTGAGTCCAGAGTTAAATTGCGTAAGAAATTAACTAATAAAATATAATAAAAATAAAAAAAAAAAGTTAAAGTATGATTGAAAAATATAATAAACGATTCTTTTATTATGTTAATGATTATAGTATTTGCTATATAATCTAATAATTACTGTTTAGTTTTGTATATAGTGAACAATTCAAGTGACTAATGTCACAGATTCAAAATAGGAGTGGGAATAATTAGGTTAGTTGCCATTTTTTAAGATATAATTGATTTATTCATTAAAAAAATTAATTTTGAATTTAAAATAAAAAATTATAAGTATAAAAAAATATATATAAAACAAAATAAAAATAATTATATTTTAAGATTCAAAAATCTTAAAAGATGGTTAAAATCTTTAAAGAAAATATCTATAAATTATTAAATTATTTCTCTTAGGAAAAAAAATAAAATTGGATATATAAAAGAAAATCAGAGTTTGAAATATATTGAAATATTATAAAATAAAGTTTTGATAATAAATAAATTTTATAATTCACTTAAAGACAAGTATTGAGATGCTTCTTTTATTTTTCATTTCTTTTTGGATAATTATGATATCTCAGCCGAGTCTACCTTTAACCACATTAAGGGTTTGATCAAGGGTTTCCTAAACTGTCAATCAAGTTATCTGAAATTTTATCTCAAATGCTCAATTGAGTGTTTTAAACGCTCCATTGAGTTGATGAGGACCTAAAAAACAAAGTTGTAGCTCATCTTTTGCAATTTCTCAACAACACCATTTTGTATCCTAGCGGACTTCACACGTAGTTTGTCCTAAAGTGGTGGAGTTGATCATGTGGGATTTTAGAAGGAATCCTCTATCCAATGGCATATAAGTGACATTTTCAAATTCATATGATATTTTTCTTACCTAATTTAATTAAAACATAAATGCTTGAATTTTTTTTGGACAATTTCAAAGGAGATGAATAAAAATCACTAACATAAAATATAAAAAACGAAAAAAATAAATAAAAAAATTACAAATATCTTCATTTACGAGTTCTCTTCAAAAGGGTACTCTTAGTTTTTTTAATTTATTTAAATAGTAGAAAAAAAATATTACGCAAATGTTTGTCTGCAAAATGCAATTGAAACATTATTTGGCCAACTTCGAAAAATAATAAGAAATATAATTTTGCATAAAAAATATTTTTTAATAGGAAAAACTTAGTTCTCTGTGTAGATTATATATATATATATATATATATGTTAAAAATTACACTTAGACTAAGTTTTGTCACGTGAACGCACACATACCTCTTAAGATGTGCGAAAATTTACAAGGAAAAGCATTTCATTTAATGGAAAATTGACATACTATAAGGCACTAATTTTTTTTGCAAAAAATATTACTAGGACAACAACATAATTCTCCACAGATTGAAGCCCCAAGGGTTAACTCAGTTGGTCAAAATCAGTGCCTTGCCATCGAGAGGTCACAGGGTCCAATCTCCCCGAAGCCCTTGGGGTCAGGCCTTGCTAGTGGGCCGCGGGGCTAGATTCCCTTCAGGGTCGATCAACCCAGATATTTCCGTAGATGTAGCGCCACCCGTTAACTAAGGTGTTCGTGAACCAGAACCTAGAAAATAAAATATTCTCCACAGATTGTCATTTTACTTTGAATCAAAATTCAGAATGCTTATATGAATTAAGGGCTTCAATTCTATAAAAGAGTAAAATTTTGAAATTTCATCGCCACATTTGGCCCAAAAGTGTAACCCATCTGCATTCATCCTTAAGAGTGCCATGTTCATTCTTTTTTCTACATTGTTCTGCTAAGGATTGTATGGAACAATGGTTTGATGCTTGATCACATGTTGGCAAATATAGTTTTCAATCTCATTAGAAGTATATTCTCCTCGTACATTATCAGTACATAAAATGCCAATATAAAACTATGCTTCATTTTGAATCCATCTATTAGAGTTTTTAAATGTTTGGGATGTATATTTCAACAAATATTCTCAGCACATCCTACTGTAATGATAAATAAAAGTCATTATACATTTATTACCAAAGGCAAATGTACTAGGCATGGGATAAGATAGATCAAAGTGTATCGACTATCTTTTTACATGCCCTTAAAGTGAAATCATGAAAAGGTTGTTCCCTGTGTTTACTAAGGATAAACATTGTTTATAATTCCTTAGAATAATAAACAAATGAGAAACCATTTTTCTTCCAAATGTGAAGATTATCATAGTTGATGTTCCTAAATATAACCTGCTACAAGAGAGTGGAAGATAATGTATCTTCAATGTATTGAAAAAGGCATGCAAATTTATGTGCTCTTGCAAATTTGTCTTTCAGCTTCAACAATTTGTCATCCTCCCATTCTTTCATGGTCATTATAGCATCATGAAGATGCTGTTGAAATACCTCCTTCCTTCCAATTTTCCATCAAACATTTGAATGGAATGGGCTTGCAATAAAATATTCACAAGAGACAACAACTTCGTCTACAACTCGGCAAGATAGAAACAATTATACAAAATAAAAAATGGGAATCCAAGCAATTTGATGCAAATTGATGGGACTAGCCCGTGACTCAAGGGTCAGCACTAATCAACAATGATTAATACAAATGATTAAATCAATGTAATTTGATTAACTATTAATCAAAAGGGTTAGCGTAGATTTTTGTTTTTTGTGTATTGATGGTTGTATTGATTTGTTTGCATGTTGAGAGGACAACTGTCATGGCCTCGCTTTCCTTCCCACTCTCAGACTAAACCCTAACCCTCACTTAACTCACTCGGCATTTTTCATTCTGCATTGTTCAATGGTGAGAGCTCCATCCGTCGATTTTGTTGGGGAGTGTAATGAGTTCGAGCCCAGTGCTCTGTCCACACCCGACTATGGGTTTCTCTGTTGGTTAGTTGGATAGCTCTGCTTAGTATTTGTCTTGGCTGTCTGGTTAGTTCGACTCTGTCATTAAGTTGTTAGCTTCATTGGTTTTACGCGAGGGTTTCTCTGTTTTCTCAGTGGTCTGGTGCTCTTCCAGTTGTCATTGTTTCTCCTTCCATTCCTTAAGGCGTTCTGCTAAATTTCTTCAATGATATTTTGCAGCTGCCTGTATGATTATTTCTCCATTTAACTTGTCTGCAATGTATTTGTGAAGACAGGTTGTGTCCATGAAGGACCCTTTCCTCTGCATCATTTGGATCTAGCAAGGTAACGGCTCCTTCCTTACTATACTCTATTTCATCAAATTTTCTTAAGAGCTAACATTTGTTGCTCCTCGTGAGCAGGTTTTCCTTCAATGGTCGTGACCCAAATATGGGTTCATTCGTCCAGTGCTTTCTAATATGCTGGTAAGTTCTCTTGGGTTTCTTATTTTCGTTGTTTTCTCCTTTAGTCCTTCTGTATGTTAACGCTAATACTTTTCCATGGTCGTTGTGCAGGTTGAAATTCTCCTAGTTGGACTGCTACTTGGCCCTTCCTCCAAACATAACCGATAGGGTCATTCCCTGTTGCAATTTGTTTTGTTTGAGGGTTTTCCCCAAATTGGTTTCTCCTTTGGTGTAGTTGCTTGATAGGCTAGGCACTGAAACTCTATCGTATTTTGTTTGTTGGTTGATGTCGAATGGCCTTCGGGCCCAGTTGTATGTAATTTCATTTGTTCTTCGATGGACTGTAACTGTTTAGGGTTATAACCCTGACCCTCGTTCACTGTATTTCTCCTGGAGGAGGGTTTGTTCGGCCTTAGGGTTTGCTGGACTATGTAACTTTGTAATTATATTGTCTATATACTGGTCTTGACACTGAAATGCTTTTAAATATGAATGAAAAAGAAATTTCAATGTACAGGGTTACCTTTCTTGTAAATACATCACATTGTGACTGTATTTAATTTGTTCGCTGCTACGGCTGTTGCGTATTCTCGTATTTCTGTAATTTGTTGATGTGGCTGGAACTGCCTGCTCAGTCTCGCGTAAGTATAATATCTCTGCTTGTCATTCAATTCTCGTAACTACATCTCTGCTTGTCACTCGTTTTCTGGAACTTCGTCACTATTTGTCTGGAAGGATTTCTGGTAAAATAAAATACACAGTTTGTCTATTTGTTACAAATGATAGCAATTATAAAAAAACAACAAGTCTCGGACAAATGGATTCAAAATGAAAGTGTTTCTCTTTGTATTACTTTCTCTATGCTGGAATGTTGAACCTTTTCCACAATGTGGTACATTTGTTTTGTATTGTTACAATACAGTTATTCAAACTATCTGCAGTTGTTTCTTCAGTTACACAGTTGATAACTATTTTGCTTTTGAGTTTTCTCGTTTTGTGGAATACATAGATGATATATATCTTTTTGGTTTTTTTTTTAAATAAATAGTTGTAAAATAAATTAAAAAAATAATAGTGTGGCTGTAACCACCTTCACCTAACTGTGTTGTCCCTAAATACCTATTAACTGATAATGAAATAAAACAAGTTCCTAACATTGTTTTAATCAGCAAACATAAATGAAATCAAATGATGATGAATCTCTCCTCCTTAGCTGAGCACAAACACCCGATCATGGTGCCCTTAGCTAGATGCCCCTGCATCAGGCTCCTGGGGTAAGAAAGGTTCATGACTCCCATCCATGAACTTCTCGACTGAATACCCTTCATGTTTTATCTGTCTAGTGTTAAGCCATGAACTGTCCTCAATGGGACGGTTCTTCCACTTGACCAGATACTGTAGGTATTCCTTCCACCGAGTTTTCCTGGCCAGCTGAGTGTCGAGGATTCTCTCGATCTCAAGGGGCTGAGTTGAAGGCATCTGTCTCATCCAAGTCTCACTCCCTTCCTATGTGCCCCGTGTAGGCCGTTTTGTACTGTCTTCCTCAGGACTGGTAGTATATGGAAACAAGTCTACCACATTGAAGATGGGAAAGATACCTATTCCTAGTGGTAGCTGTAATTCATAAGCCTTGGCTGAAAATTTTCAGAGAATTTTGCAAGGGCCAATCTTCTTGTATTTCAGTTTGTTGTATGCACCTCTAAGAAAACGTTCCTTGCGCAAATGCGCGAGGACTTCATCCCCCACTTTAAACTGTACCTCTCGTCGTTTCAGATTTGCCTGTTGCTTATACTTTTGACTGCTGTCCTGCAACTTCATTTTTACCTGCTCATGTAGATCATTCATTGCTTTGGTGAAATCTTCTCCATCAGCACTCTGTCTTTCCTGGTGTCCTAGATCTCGTAACTCATGCACTCTGCGAGGATACATGCCATATAAGATCTGAAAAGGACTGTAACACGTGTTGTGATTGGGTGAGTCGTTGTAAGCGAACTCTACCTAGGCAAGTACACGATCCCACATTCATGAATTTTCCCCTATCAAACTTTGTAGCAAGTTCCCCAAGCTCCTGTTTACCACCTCTGTTTTCCCGTCGATCTGTGGGTGATAAGCAGAGCTGAAACTTAATTGTGTGTCCATCTTTTTCCACAAGGTGCGCCAGAAGTGCCCTGTAAACTTCACGTCCCTATCGGAAAGAATGGACTTAGGTAGGCCATGTAGCCTGACAATCTCTATGAAAAATAAGTGGGCCACATGAGTGGCATCGTTGGTTTTTTTACAAGGGATGAAATGTGCCATCTTTAAGAACCGGTCTACTACTACCATCACTGAATCATAACCCTAATGCATCCTTGGTAGAACCAAGATGAAGTCCAAACTGACTAAGTCCCACGGTCTACTCGGAATGGGCAATGGTGTGTAGAGTCATGTATTCTGACTGTGGCCTTTCACCAACTAACACACTTTACATCTAGTCACAAATCTCTGCACATCCCTTCGCATTCTTGGCCAATAATAAAAATGGTTGAGCTACTCTAATGTTTTGTCTATGCCGAAATGCCCGGATAGACCTCCACTGTGCTTCTCCCAAATGATATTCTCTCTCATCGAACAATCGAGAATGCATAACTGTCCCCCTTTAAACAATAACTTCTCCTGCAAATTATAGTCCAACCATGGATTATTGTTTCTCAGTAAAGGATTTTGACAGGCTTCATAAGCCTCTTTGAAATCCGCATCGGTCTGATACAAGTCTTTCAATTCTCAAAGCCCAGTACTTATATCATACTCTCCTGCAAGAGAAAGGCTCTTATGCTCAATGCATCTGCCACCTTGTTGGCCTGCCCACTAATGTGTTTCAACACAAAGGTGAAAATCTGTAAGTATTCAACCCACTTAGCATGCTTGTGATTCAGCTTATGCTGTTGCATCTTGTGTTGCAGCGCAGAATTATCAGAAAATAAAACAAACTCACTTCCCAGTAGATAGTGTCTCTAATGCTTCAGTGCTTGGATGACAGCATAGAATTATTTGTCATAGGATGAATACTTCTACCTGCTCTCATTCAAATTCTCGCTAAAA
Organism: Pinus taeda; assembly: GCA_000404065.3. NCBI lineage: Eukaryota > Viridiplantae > Streptophyta > Pinopsida > Pinales > Pinaceae > Pinus > Pinus taeda. Next base: position 29,823 of record APFE030869089.1, on the reverse strand, counting down.
AATGCAACAGGTTTGTCTTCTTGGCTAAGTACATCTCCAATGGCCGTACTGCTTGCATCACAGTAAACCTGAAAAAGTTTTTTAAAATCTGGCAATCTCAGGATCAATCTTTCTGTGATCTTCTTCTTCAGTAGCTGAAAGATCTTCTCTGCTGCCTCGGTCCAACGAAAAGGCTCACTTGCCTTTTTTATAGTGTCCAACATAGGTGCGCAGATTTCACTGAAATTCGTTATAAATTTACAGTAAAAACTTGACAGCCCACGAAAACTATGTACCTCAAACAGACTTTTTGGGGATGGCCGGTTAACAATTGCTGCAATCTTCTCTGGGTCCATCTTCAACTCATTCTCTGCAATCACAAAACCCAGATAAACCAGTTCTCTTCGAAGAAAAGTACATTTTTTTTTTTTTAATCAGCAACTTATTCTGCTGCAATTTTTCCAGCACACTTCGAACATGTCGAAAGTGTTCCTCAGTCTTGCTGAAAATTAATATATCATCAAGATACACTATTACAAACTTTCCAATGAACTCTTTCAACATTTCATTCACTAGTTGCATAAAGGTACTAGGGGCGTTACTTAATCCGAATGACATTACTAGCCACTCATACAGT
>APFE030869089.1:3975-26160 GCA_000404065.3 Pinus taeda | reverse complement strand
GACTTCTTCTTCGCTATCATTTCCTACCTCTGGATCCCTTCTCCTTCCTGCTTCAACTGCCTCCAAGCGGGCAGTAAGGATCCTGATTTCCTCCTGCAATCCTTCCTCTGCTACTCTCCGAGCACCTCTTCCACGACCTCGTCTTCCAACCTCCATTTCTTAGGAAAACTCTAAATCCTGCTCTGATACCAGAATATGATGGGACCAACCTATGACTTAAGGGTCAGCACTAATCAACAATGATTAATACAAATGATTAAATCAATGTAATTTGATTAACTGTTAATCAAAAGGGTTAGCGCAGATTTATTTATTTTTATTTTATTATTATTATTATTATTATATATATATATATATATTGTGTATTGATGGCTGTATTGATTTATTTATACGTTGAGAGGATAGTTGTCCTGGCCTCGGGTTTCCTTCCCACTCTCGGACTAAACCCTAACCCTCACTTCACTCACTCGGCATTTTTCATTCTGCATTGTTCAATGGTGAGAGCTCTGTCCATCGGTTTTGTTGGGGACTGTAATAAGTTTGAGCCTGGTGCTTTGTCCACGCCCGACTATGGGTTTCTCTGTTGGTTGGTTGGATAGCTCTGCTCAGTATTTGTCTTGGCTATCTGGTTAGTTCAGCTTTGTCATTAAGTTGTTAGCTTCGTTGATTTTACGCGAGGGTTTCTCTATTTTCTCGGTGGTCTGGTGCTCTTTCGGTGGTCACTGTTTCTCCTTCCGTTCCTTAAGGCGTTCTGCTAGATTTCTTCTCCAGCTGCCTGTATGATTATTTCTTTGTTTGACTTGTCTGCAATGTATTTGTGAACACAGGTTGTGGCCATGAAGGACCCTTTCCTTTGTGTCATTCGGCTCTGGCAAGGTAATGGCTCCTTCCTTGCTATACTCTATTTCATCAACTTTTCTTAAGAGCTAACATTTGTTGCTCCTTGTGAGCTGGTTTTCCTTCAATGGCCACGACCCAAATGTGGGTTCATTCGTCCATTGCTTTCTAATATGCTGGTAAGTTCTCTTAGGTTTCTTCTTTTCATTGTTTGCTCCTTTAGTCCTTCTGTATGTTAACGCTAATACTTTGCCGTGGTCACTGTGCAGGTTGAAATGCTCCTAGTTGGACTGCTACTTGGCCCTTCCTCCAAACGAAACCAGTAGGGTCGTTCGTTGTTGCAATTTGTTTTGTTTGAGGGTTTTCCCAAATTGGTTTCTCCTTTGGTGTAGTCGGTTGATAGGTTAGGCACTGAGACTCTGTCGTATTTCGTTTGTTGGTTGATGTCGAATGGCCTTCGGTCCCAGTTGTATGTAATTTCGTTTGTTCTTCGATGGACTGTAACTGTTTAGGGTTATAACCCTAACCCTCGTTCAATGTCTTTCTCCCGGAGGAGGGTTTGTTCGGCCTTAGGGTTTGCTGGACTTTGGAACTTTGTATTTATATTTTCTATATACTGGTCTTGACACTGAAATGCTTTTAAAGATGAATGAAAAAGAAATTTCAATGTACAGGTTTACCTTTCCTGTAAATGCATCGCACTGTGACTGTATTTAATTTGTTAACTGCTACGGTTGTTGCATATTCTTGTATTTCTGTAATTTGTTGATGTGGCTAGAATTTCCTGCTCAGTCTCGTGTAAGTATAGTATCTCTGCCTGTCATTCAATTCTCGTAACTACGTCTCTGCTTGTCACTCATTTTCTGGAACTTTGTCACTGTTTGTCTAGAAGGATTTATGGTAAAATAAAATACACAATTTGTCTATTTGTTACAGATGATAGCAATTATATAAAAACAACAAGTCTCGGATAGATGGATTCAAAATGAAAGTGTTTCTCTTTGTATTACTTTCTCTGTGTTGGAATGTCGAACCTTTTCCACAATGTGGTACATTTGTTTTGTATTGTTACAATACAGTTATTCAAACTATTTTCAGTTGATAACTATTTTGCTATTTGAGTTTTCTCGTTCTGTGGAATACATAGATGATATATATATCTTTTTGTTTGTTTGTTTGTTTGTTTGTTTTTTTTTTTTTTTAAGTAAATAGCTGTAAAATAAACAAAAAAAACAACAGTGTGGATGTAACCACCTTCACCTAACTGTGTTGTCCCTAAATACCTATTAACTAATAATGAAATAAAACAAGTTCCTAACATTGTTTTAATCAACAAACGTAAATGAAATCAAATGATGATGACCCTCTCCTCCTTAGCTGAGACCAAACACCTGGTCATGGTGCCCTTAGTTGGATGCTCCTGCATCACAAATGGTGCCAAATCTTACAATTTTTAGATCTGATCTCTCTACAAATTATGTTGCACCCTCTACATTGTCAGTCAAATATTCAAATAAATCTCCCCTGAAATGTCATGCGACAAGTAGCATGAAGGTCAAGCAACTAGGTATCTCTCCAAGAATCAAATGAAATTTTGAACAAATTTTCATTTATCAAAATATTGCAATGAGTAACAAAAAAATGAATTGATTCAAGAAGCATGAAGGTCAAGCAACTAGGTATCTCTCTAAGAATCAAATGAACTTTTAAACAAATTTTCATTTATGAAAATATTGCAATGAGTAACAAAGAAATGAATTGATTCAAGAGCTTTACCTTTTTCTTCCTTTTGCTCTTCTTGTTCTTTGATCTCCTCTCATGGGATCCTACATATCTTTGATTCATGTCCATTCTTGTTGCAACAAATATAGTGAAGATTAGGTGTCACACCTTGATTATACCTTACTCCCTTGCCTCTAAAATTCTTATGTCAAAGTCCTTTTTTACTAGCTTATACTCTAGAAGAATCATGTGATTGATTGTTTCCTTTTTGAGGAGTGCACACAATCCCTTTATGAACTTGAATTAACTGACTTAACTGAGTGACTTGGCCATGTCACTCCTACTAAATGTTTGATAACTTAAGCTGCTAAAGTGGAAATTCAAATTTCTCCATTTGACTAAGGCACAAGTCAAATGAAGCCTTTTCTTGCTACAATTTAACAAAAGGAACTTTGCAATTGTGTAAGTTTTGGGGTTGGCACAATAAGGTAATTTGCACTAGCTCAGTGAAAATAAGAAGAAGATCAAATTTGCAGGAGGTAGGCTCACTCGATTGCTAGTTTTAGTAGGCAATGACGCCTTCTGTAAATGTAATATATAAATGAGCCACAAGAAGTTGACTATGATTCTTTATTGTACATTATAACACTCTTCATATAAATAAAATTAAGACACATGCTTTCTGTGCTACCTATACATGTGATATGGACTCTTTATTTACTTGACATTATTGTTCCTTACTTTGCTCTGCATTGACTTAGTAATGAAGAATCGATAAATGTTAAAGTATTGCTATAATATTTTAAAGGCCATAATTGGAGTAGTGCCTACTGTTAAATGAACTTGGTTGAGTAAGACTTAGTTACATTTCACAAATTGAAATTCAAGGGAAAGTTATAAACATGTCTTAAGTGAAGAGATGTAGTCTAGTTGTAGTAGGTATAAATTAACTAAATCTCTATGACCAAGGCAAAGCAATGACACATCCCTTTAAAACCTAAACAAATTCGAAAAAAATCAATTAAAAATAAAATAAAATTGAACAAACTATAAATTTGTGACACAAGAGTTCCTATGCATATCCATATAAAAAGATGCAGTGTTTGATGTCACTTTGTTCTTTGTATATCCAAGAGCCAAGTTTATAAAGGTGTATATACTCTATTCCCTCTTGATTTAAACATATGACCTCTTAAAACGAAGCACATGCTCTTAACCATTAAACCCAATCAAACTATATATAAACAATGCACTACAATGTGTAATTTATGACTTAAAAATACACTTCCAACATGAAGATTTTCCCAAATTTACATATCTTTACATTTGCATCTTTTAATTTTTTTTGTTTGTAAGCTTTGTGAGACTACATCTTCATCATGTTCAATATATCACCCCAATCAAAGTGGAGAAACGATAACTTCACATCAAAAATACCTTAACAAAACATCCAATCACTATTTATCCAAGACCCATAAACTTATATTTTTTAACTTAAAAAATAAACTTAAATTTCTAATATAATTTTTGAAATCAAATTCAATGATTATATATATATGACATCACATTATACCATATTGTAACCCCTTCGAGACAGATGGCATCACATCAATATATAATTGTTATAATGTCCTATGCACGAATGGGTTGGAATATGAAATCAAAATCCACTTAAAATATTAAAATATTACCACTTCTTTAATTTTTATGATAGGCAGGTGGGATTTCTGACTAGCTTTGATAATACCGATGAATTGTCGCGTGACTAGCATTGGGTCTGTCAAAATCCATTCCTATGATGACGTGTCAAAACCCATTGCCTTCTTTGCCCGCGCATTTTGTATTTTAATATTTCATTATTGTCATTTCTTAGCCGTTAAGTTTCTTTTCTTCACAATCCATCCCCATCATACGTGTCCTACTTGCCCATGCAATTTGGATTTTAATAATTCATGATGGTTATCCATTTCGGTTAAGTTATACATCCATTGCTGTTTCTCCGGGAACGGGCGTCGGGCATGATTTTGTGACGGAAAAGGTAATCGCTGTTCGGAATTTAATAATTTAGGGTTGTTATAACTTGGGGCATACGTTATAAACCGGGCCCGGGCTCCGCAGGACACCGTACTGTGGGGGTCGTTGGTTTCCAAAGCATAGTCAAATCAGGTGCGGCATAAAAGGCATAGATGGTTTACCGAGTGGTTTTTTAGCCAGGACCGGCATACCGAGTTTAACTAGCAGTTTCACCACCAATTGAATCAGCACAACCAATACCATCAATCAAAAGTGTTACACCTCCTAGACACCATGAATACGTGACACCAGGATAATCAATCATGCTTGGACGGAAATCGCTAGCAAGAGCTAACCAGTTTGTCATAGGGCATTAAATGCTCGGTTAGCTATATGCCCGATAACCCTATAACACACCATCATAATTTTTCATTTATCTTGTCACCCGCGGGTGTGTTATAAGGTTATCGGGCATGCAGCTAACCAGGCATTTAATACATTATGGCAGGCTGGTTAGCTCTTGCCGAAATCGCTCATCCTTGCGCTGCACCCCTGAGATTAGATCAATAAATAATAAAAGCGCACCTCTGAGATTAGATCAATAAATAATAAAAGCCCACGCGGTAATCGAACTTTTTATTTTATTTTATTTAAAATTTAATCAATTTATATTTTTAGAAATATTTTATATTTTATTTTATTTAGAATTTAATTAATTTTAATATTCTTTGATTTGATAGGTAATGTGAGTTTTGAGATTTTAAAATTATTGTTATGTCTGATTTATGAATTGAGGGGCATCTAAATTGTGAAAAAGAGCGTTGCACATACCTCTACCACAACAACCCTTAATATCACTGAATTCACTTTTTATAGCACAAGTTATGCCATAAAAACTTTTTATACCAGAATTTAAAACACCATGTAACACCCCATGGACTTATCAAATATCTAAATATATCACATCTTTGAAATATATATTTATTTTAAGATTAAATTTATTAAATTATTTAATTTTTTTAATATAAATTTTGAAGTGAAAAATTTAAAAAATTTAAAATCGAGTTATTTTTAGTGTGATGTTTTGAAAGTTTTTCTTGTGGGTTTTTTCTGGTTTAATTTCTCTAAAATCTTGCAAGAATTTATTAAAATCACAAGTTTGACTTTTTGGAAGCTTTTATGGTCTAATTTTTCTAAAATCTAACAAGAATTTAGTGAAATCACAAGTTTGATGGGTAAGCCCTGCACAATTTAAGTTCTCTAGGTGTTTTTGAGGGCGCTGAATCTATATATATAGTCGAAGAACCAGTTTAAATAATACAAATTAAGGTTTCACCTCAAATTTTGTTCACCTCAAAATTTTTGTGCCAAATTCGGAGACACGACACGGATTGTCCAAAAAATTGCACTAAAAACAACTCCATTTAAAATTAAAATAAATTTATAAAATATTAGAAAGAACAATTTTAATGACCATTTTCAAGATAATCTTAGAAAACCATAATTCTATATAAGGTTTAGTGTATCTTTCAATCAATCAATGTAGAAATTAAAAACTATTTGTCTATGGAGGTGGAGAAATTGCTGGGACGCCAAAAGTGACCGGACTGCCAAAAATGGCCGGAATCCAAGCAATATTTAAAAAAAAATCTAGTAGATGCGGTGTTTGGATTATGTTTTTGATAGTAGAAATGGATTCAGCACCATAAAAAACGTCTAAAAAACTTAAAATTATGAATTTTGACAGGTTTAATTTAGATTTACAAAAATTCTTATCAAATTTTTTTAAAATATGACCAGAATTTCCATAACTTTTAATAGAAAAAAAACATAATTTCTACCGTAAGACATTAAGAACACCCTCAAAGTATCATTTGATTTTCCGCGCTTGTGAAGTCCTATTTGAGCAAAGAAATTTCGTTAGCCTACTCGTTTTAGCCCGCGTGGAGAACAATTTCTGGGCAGATGCGCATCCCTGCAATTGCCTTGAAATTGTTTGTTTACACGGCTATAAAGGGAGAAGACAACAGTTACTTTTCATGTGCTTTTGTAGACATTGCTTTTTCTGCTTAGCAGCCCCTGATGAAGAGCATATGATGGATGGATGAATGAATTAGAAGAACCCATGCACTAGATTAGATGCGCTTCTCACAGGACTTAGTCACACTTTAGCAGACTTGTTTATTGGAGTTCTAGAAAATCCTTATGAAGGGCGTTGAATTGGCGAAAAGGCGTGAAAACCCTTTTAATATTTTTCAGATCCTTAGTTATGGCTCTCAAATTCGCCAGCTTGAGAAGGAGATATCTGACTTCATGCAGTATCAGATGCCAGATGCCAGCAGTATCTGACTTCATGTGAAGAATCTAATAACAGAGCTGAAGAGTCTTGGTCATCTTTACCGTTTGCGGTCAATCGATGAGAGCTAGTTGAAGGAAACAATCTCCAAATACATTTCCAAGCGGAGCAATGATCCCCGTGAGAATGCCATGCTACCCCAACAAACGGGTGCAGATGATATGTTTGATGGACCTTTAGTTGAGCTTCGCAGTTATGATGGGTCAGTAAAATTGATTTTGTTGCAGGTTTCGAGAAAAAATTGGAAATTCGAAGAGGATTCTTCTCAAAAGAGAGGTGTATGCTGTTCGGGTGCACAGTATGGGAGGGGTGGGCAAACAGCTATGGCAATGGCCCTCAGCAACGAGAAAGAGATTAAAGGTAATTGTACTTTTCATTTATTCAAACCATTTTGATATCTTGTAACGTACTTTCTTTGCTCGATGCTTGTGGGGTAGTCGCTGAAAAGGCCCCACTTTTCTTTTTCGTCCGTCTGGGATTTTTTTTTTTTAAGAATGATACTGATTGTTATTAGCACAATCTCATCTAAATCCAATCTTTCTTTCATTTTCTTGAAAATAAAATCTGATATTTATGTGATTAGCACAACCTCATCTAAGCCTAGGTCTAAGATGCACCTCGAGGATGGAAAGTTCAAAGTTGTATATATTTTTAATTTCAAAGTTTTATAAGTTGTTAATTTGTCTGGGAAAACACCAATCCTTCCTATTTTGGGACAATGAGGCGACAAGTCCATTTTCAGTACCCTCTTTCCCGGGAAAGACTACGAAACCTTTGGGATTATTTTATAAGAAGTTGCGCACTCCCCAGTAAAAAAATGAGATCTGGAAGAGGTTTGGAGATTCTAATGCACCAGTACATTCGACATACATTGCTGATAAGTTGCTTTCTTGAATCTCCAAGGCCATGACCTGCAGCTCTAATATCAATTGATAAGATTGTGCGTAGCATCAAACAGTGAAATAAAAAGAGAAATAAACCAAAAAAATAAGAGAGGAGGAGAAGAGAGACGTTTTAAAAAAAAGAGAAAATAAATATTGACATTAGTAGTAGTAATGATAATAATTTATTTTTAAAGCTCCAACTAAGTTAGATATCAAATTAATATATGGGATCTACTTATTTATGAGACAAGTAACCCACTTCTATATAGTAATTTGACTACTAAAATCTACAAAATACTCGTAATTTCATAGCCTCGTACTCTCTAATTTTAAAACTGAAAACTGTAATTTATTAAAAAGAAACACATACTTTTGATCATTATTCATCATTTAGATATTCCAAAATAATCCATACTACCAATGTAACAATGTCAAACCGGTTAAAAGATTGATCATCCCTGACCATGTCAACAAATACGCGATCCTTATTAATATATTGAATGCTAACTAATTCTTTATTACTTGGTCAACCTCTTTCTCCTTCCTTTAGCAGCATGTCTCTCCATACCAATTCCTCCCCTGTTAGGTTGCAAGTGTCCACACTTCATCATCTTAGGGGTGATACGTTGGCTTCATCTTGCCTTTAGCTGTATTGGTGTGCTTTAGAATGACTTTCTAGGCCTGTGTACACTTGTAATGTAAGGCCTTATTAATTGTAGAAAAGGGATCCTTGCTTTTTATTGCTTTTTGTAATACTGTATCGTGGAGAAGAAAGGAAACATCCGGAGGTTTGGACCATGAGCTAAATTGTGAATCCTTGTGGCCTGGCACTCTAAAGGGGGTTGTTTTTTGTTGAGTGGAAAAATTGGCCTTTGCTGAGGTGTCGTGGATCTATCAGTTGTTGAAAAGAGCAAATCACTTGAAATGTAATTTTTTTTTATCTTTTAAAATGGATTAAGTTGGATGTAGTTTCACTCAACTCATTGAACTCAATATAACTCATAACTCCAAACTTATACCGGTATAGATTTGTAAAAATGCAGTTTTTGATTATTATCAAGATATTTATACTGACATGGTAATGATATTTCTATGTAAATATCACATATATAGTATTTTTATTTGCCTGAATATATTGTCTTTTTTTATTTCTATACGACAGTTTTTATATAGGGTATATATTAAATTTCTCTATTTTATTTATACAGATATATTTTTGTGTTGAGAGGCACTTTAGAGTCCAGTTATGAGGAGATATTGTCATGTTAGTGTTAAATAATATTTTATTAAAAACAATAAAAAAATAAGTTCAACTTATTGAGTAGAGAGACACTCTACAATCCAGTATTGGGGAGATGTTGTCATGTTAACATTAGATAATGTTACATTAAAAGTAATAAAAAAACGAAATCAACTCAATTAAAAAATTAATAATAAAAATACGAGTTGGTTCATATATACATATATTAACCCAATTCGTTTGGTAGAGCATAATCTCACGGGGAAGATCTCTCCCTATTGGGTGACGTAGAAGGTCTTTGGAAAGAGCTTGGGGATCATTGAAATGAGATCATGAAATGATAAGATATTGGGTGTGGAGGAATGAAATATATATTAGGTGCAATGGAATGAAATATACCTGTATATATATACACAAGTGCTTGAATACTCCAATATTTTTGAATATGTATTTTACATCTACATTACACACATTAACTCTCTTGTGGTTTTTTTTTAGGTTATGAATTGTTGTCTAATTTTAGGAAAGTGGTTCAATAACTCTATCCCTCTAAGTATGTATCTTACATCTACAATACATATGTTAATTCTTTTAGGGTTTCTTTACATCTTATGCATTGTGGGCCAGGGGATATTCAAAGATTAAGAAACTGATGATGCTAGAATATTGATAGATATCATTTCTAGGGCAATATTTCTGTTGTGAACAATTAGTAACATAAAAGAGAACAATGAAAAAGTTGAATTCTTACTGTTACTAAGAAAGTACCAGTAAATTGTAATCGTGGGATTTGAGCTTAAGTAGATAAAAAATGAAAAGTTAAAGATCTTCTACTCCTATTGGCATTATTTACTACAACTAAAAGTAGCATTTCAAAAATAAAGTACTACAATATTATAATTTATTTATTACATAGTTTTAATTTAAGAAAAATAAAAGAAAACAAATATTCTTTGTTCAACATTGAAAGAACATTATAGCAACTTGTAGTTGTAATATATATTATAAATTAGTCTAGATCTATCTTAACGCTAGATCTATCTAGTGCAGAGAAGGATAAAATCCCTTGAGATGCAAATGTAGGCTTTAACCCTATAAAGATAACTATTGCAAATGGATTCTAAATACAACAAAAAAGGTGCAATGACAAATAGACACATTAACACAAAGATTTTACCCTGGAAACCCAAACTGGGAAATTTAGAAAGATTTTCAATATATATATCCCATAGCATTTATAAATTGCCGATCTATTTTTCCTAGATTAGAATTCAATTATAACTCGTTAATCAAAATTACAAAGCCAGGGGACTAAACTACCCTGTGCCAAAAAAATGTTAAAAGTGAAAACTGTATGTCGAACACTGCCAAAAACAAATGCAAAAAACTACCTTTTTTGAGAGTGCTGCCCCCGAAACTCCTCGAGGGGGAATCTGGTGGGTAGTTTAAAGGACTCCACTTGGGTTTGATATATTAAATTCTTTTGATGATGATTGCCAAAATTGCAACAACCACATGGTCCTTTATTTGACCATTGTGGTTGAACACGAGTTCATGAGAGACAGCAGAAGCCTATTCAGATAGAAAGATAAGTTGGGATCAATAGTGGTGGGGTTGTCGACCATGATGAGTTTGTGTTCCTTGGGTGGTGGGGGATCTGGTTTTTTGGTTGATGCAAAGAATCCTTGCTGCCTTGGAGGTGCGAAGGGCATGACATTTATCATAGGAATGGCTGTGAGTTTTATGGAAATGAAAATATTAGCGTAGTTAAGGCGATGAAAGGCACTGAGTAAGAGAGTGTGATTGATTGAAAGGGCTAGTTGATTGCGGAGGGTGATTCCAAAAGGGAGGTTTAGGGAAAAGCTTTTGCTCTGTACCCAGGGTATGATGAAAGGCTTGATTCAAAGAAGTTTCAAACATTGCTATTTTTGAGTTTAGAAGAGGTAAGAATCCATAAATAAATTTAACAGACGGTATGTCTTCTAGATCAAGAATATGAAATTAAAGGTGCAACTTGGAGAAGACTTTGATAAATTGGTGAATTGAGTGGGCATGATACTCGGAGATGAGGCTGGCACGCAATAATTACTCTTGGTGTCCTAGAGGGTAGAAGAGTGCTTTGAGTGCTTGAGAGGATTCCAAGCATGTTGAGAGCTACCTAGATGCTTGCTCATTCAGTTCCATGATGATAGAGGAATTCGGGGGCTGTGTTTGTTGTCATCAAGTGAGTTCTAAGCCTATCATTCTCATTCTATCCAATGATAATTTGTGTCCCTCATTCATATCTAAGTGTGAGGAAATACACATTGGCAGACTTTGGATCCAATTGTCTAGCACTTCTTCATTAATTTGGCCATCATAATTGGCAAGTGGATTTTGGTATCCAGCTGGAAGGAGTGGGATGGAGACTTTTGTACAATGTTTGCGACAATTTCCATAGCATTTTCATGTCACTGAAAGTATCAATTTTGACTATCTGGTATCTTATGCTACAATTCGCTTTCTGCAGTATGATCGGGAGAAGTCTCTTTTTGTGGGGCCATCATTCCACCATGCGAAAATGCAATGATATCGTGCTTGGCCAAGTGTCTTTGGTGGCTTTAACTGCTGTCTCATTTGTTACTAGCATGAGTAGGGATCGCTTACCCAGAAAGTCAAGGATCTATTTTTCGGGCTCCTTTGATATGGATTTTGTAGGAAGAGATGTATGGTTGAAATATTTGTAGTCCAGTTGGTGGAGGACTTAGATCATGTCCGGTGATAATGGAGGTTTAGAGTTCCCGGCCCATTGTGATGGTGGAGTGGAGGCTTGGAGACCCTAGTTCACTCCTTGAAAAATGATTGAGATTTGGGGAAGGTTTGGAGACTTCCGCGCACTAGTGTGTTTGGCGTAGATTGTTGATAATTGCTTTTTCATTCTACAAGCTGCGATATGAGGCTTTGTATATTTTGTAAAGAGCATGCTTAACTTCTAAAAATAATTAGAGATCTCAGATGACTTACAGCATAAAAGAGGAACAAATAGAAAATTAAGAGAAGATAATAGAGTGAATTTTTTGCAGAAGAAAAAGATATGCATTTAGACACAACTTAAATAGAGAGTCCAAAATGATCAATGCCAATAGCTTAAGAGATTGATGATTGATAATCTCTGACCATGTCAACATGGAAGTTATCTTTATTTAATATATTAAATGCCAACAACTTATTTTTTTCATTGCTCAATCAACTTCCTTCTCCTTCTTCTATCCATGCATCTCTCTCCTTGAGCAGCATTCCTCTCCGTATCACCCTTAGGTCAATTATATTGCAGGCTTTGTATGGTGACAAGAAAAGAATTCAGGACAATGAGTCCCAGTGGAAGCTAACATTATTTCAGCTTTAGAAATAACATTTAATTTATTTTATTTTTACAAATATGGAAAAATTGTTTCCATGTTTCTTTCTATTTTAATTTGTTGAAACTACCAAATTATTTTTTACAAAAATAATGCATCTGTTGCTGCTGTTTCTTTCCATTTATTTGTTTAAGCTATAAATTGTGTTGTATCTAATGTTGTTAAATGGTGCATCACAGCATAGGCTGTGTAATAAGAAGTTTGAGATTAGGATAGTTAGTTTACAATGGGAGTTAGCTTGGTTTTGGTTGTCGTCTCTATAGCTTGTGGCTAGCATGGAACTTCGGATAGGTAGGGATTATGTTGTAGCTTTTCAATGTCAAGTTCTTGAATAGTTTTGTTTTGTTTTTTGTTTTTTCTTCACTTTTATTTAATATTTATGTTTTCTGAAACTATTGAAGATTTTGTGCTTGTGCAGAATGAAAATTCTATCTAAGCACTCATCTATTCATGTATGCAGATGTTTTGAACAATATGATTGTTTTCATCATTGGTTTAGAGTCTTCAAACCTAAGGGTGATTTTAGAGACTATTCCGGACAAGATTATTTTAAGGAAGAGACTTGAATTTCAGAATGTGGAGGAAGCACATAGACAGCTAGAACAATAATTGTGGAGACAAGCGAAGCCAACTCTGGTAGTGTTGGATGATATTTGTTCTATGGAAAGTTTGGAAAAATTGTTATTTGAAGGGGTAGCATATGAGACCCTTGTGATAACTCGATATCATTCTACCATCCCCAAAACAACCTCTACTCAGCTTTATGAATTACCATCGCCAGATGATGTTGATGCTCTGCTCCTTTTCTGCTTCGGGGTCTTGGAAAGGAATTCAATTCAAAGTATTACTGATGAACATGATGAACATCTAGTCAAGCAAGCGTACCTCCTACAATAGTGGAATTCTATGTATATGTAATATATTATTGTGTTGAGTTTGTCAATGATTACAATATACCGGCTAAGGATGGTTATACATGTATTCATTAAAGGTTAAAGGTGTAAGTGCAATGTAAAAGTTTTCCACTTGCTCAAAAGGTGATAGGAAGCTTTTTGCATGGTGAACCTTATCTGATGTTATGGGATAGTGCCAAGAAGAAGCTTTTAAATGGGGAATCCATATCAAATTATCGCACAGAGGGTCTTTTTAGATGCTTGGGGACTAGTATCGATGTCTTGATGAGGAAGCACAAGAGTGCTTCTTAGACCTAGGTCATTTTTAGAAGAGAGAAAAATATCTATGGATGCATTTTTGGGTTTGTACAAAAGATGAAGTGCTAAGATGCTTTTGTTATCTTGCTAGAACCTGTAAGTAGAAATCTGTTGAATTTAACGAGCAATCCATAGATATTTTCTATCCTCTAGAAATGATCCCAGGCCTGAGAAGCATTCTTGTGCTTCCTCATCGAAGACATCAATTTTGGTCTCCAAGCAACTAAAAAGCCCTTCTTTGTGATAATCTGATATTGATTCCCTATTTAAAAACGTCTTCTTGTTATTCTCCCACATTGAACAAGGCTCAACATGCAAAGATCTTTCTCTCTCCTGTAGAGCATGTGGTAGCCCTTTACTTGTGCTTGCACCTATTATGCATGCATCAATGCTTCTGTGATCCTCTCTGGGTTATAATGAGGGGGACAAATGTCCACCGGAGTAATATTAGTTTAGTTAGGGTGGCCATTCAATTAAAATGGACAAAGTCCACTTGTTAGTTAGCATGGAATAAATGTAATGTGGCTTCCTTAAATAAGGTCCACTAGAAAGTTAGGAGTGGGTTATGAAAAGGGTTTTATTAATAGTTATTAATAAGGATGGAATCTTCTTTATGAAGTATGTATTGGAGTATTTTGTATTGGAACTTAGCTCATTGAAAGGTTGCCCTAGCATAAACGGCAAGTAAACAAGAGTGAATTCTTTCTATAAAATTATCATCATATGGTGTTTCCCTACCTTAAGGTTATTTTGATAAATAAAGCGTGAGCTTTTTCTAAATATTTTGCTTATGTTTCAAGTTTAAGGTTAAGGGATAGTACAAGTAGTATCGGATCTCTTAGGCCAAAAAAAGAAGCTTTTTATTTATTTATTTATTTAGAGAGATTTCAAAGGAAAAAAAGGGCCATGACTCGCAAATCCATTCCTATATCTTTTTGTGTAGAATCTGAAGAAACCAATTGCAGATTTGAGTTCCTCTATAAGAAGCAATCAATTTCAAATAAAAAAATTGTTCTAATTGGAGTACGGGAAGTGGATATATTTCTGCTTTAAATTCAACTATTCTAGGATTTTTCAGTGATGATCGAAAATATTGCATAGCATATATCTTTTGACAAAACGCCCAAATTGCAACTGGACCAATGCCATTGGTTAGGGGATTTTTGGGGCTTTCATTTGATAGATTATATGATATACTCTCTGTTACAACAAAGTCCAGCACTCCCTAATGATGTAAAGTCCCAAGCATCAGGGGCTCCACTGTCACCTCTGTAGCTGTTCCTCTCTCTTTTGCTTGGCTCTTCTCGAACTCAAAGGGGTCTTCCCTAATGATAGGATTGCTAAGGCTGTGGAGTGGGGCTATATGCTTGAAGAGTAAGCATTAACAAAAGGTGAAATGATGAATGTTCTGAGAACAAAAGGTGATAGAAAACCCAAGACTAGTACCTACCAAATCTTGTACAAAATGGAGTAAAAAATGCATGGATCTAAGGGTTTTAATACATGAATACGTAAGGCAAAGAAGGGCTGCCATGCATGCCAGAAATTGGCCTTAACTTATTGAAAATTGATGCAGAACATTATCCTTGGAGAGTGTTAACTCTCAAGGCTAACAAGTGAGACTTTCATCACACATCTATGTGATCTTCACGGTGTTATTTCTATGTGAGTTTGAGGTGGTGCATTTTATTGCTGAAGATGGTGCATAAGATGCTAGGTTGTTGGCTGACTTTGTTTGATATTGATTTCAAATTACATTGTGGTTAATGGTGATAATGGACATGCTGCTTGGTGCTTTAAACTATTAATATTCTAGATGCACCAGTTTACTGTGTGATGGTGTGCTATAAACTTCCTCCCTCACTACATGAGATTGTTTTTTGCACTTATACAAGAGATGGTGACACTTCTAAGGAAGCAAATGTATTGATGATGCTAATGATTGAAGAATTGTCAAATCTGGCCAGACATTCCCCCACAGTTATGTGGACATTATGGAGGGGTCTGGATATTCTTGGCAGCAGATGAGAAAATTAATGACAGTAAACCATTACCCAAGGATGTTTCAGGCCTTTTTGAGAGTGTTACTGAACATATCTTAATTTTGGCACAATCCTATAGCAATCTACTCTTTGGACACTTTAAGAAAAAAGGGCAGACTCACAAGAAGACAACAACTCACAGCATCACAAGTGCTCTGCTTTTACAGCCCACATTGTGCCCAAGTGTATTCTGATTTCATTTGGTTATTAATGGCATTTTGCAGTGATATGAAGGTATGAACCAGCATATAAGAAGTAATGTTTAGGACCTTCCTTTGGACATTCTTTCACAGGAATATGTTGTCTAATTGTTTGAACTTCAGGACCAAGTGCCCCCATTTGACTCTGAAACTGCAGTTGCTATAGTTCAGAAGGACTCAGGGAAACCCATGTATCAGAGTTTTGAAAGGTTTGACAGTGATCTAATTGCTGCTGCTAGTCTTGGTCAGTACACTGTGCAAGGTTGAAAATTGTAGTAAAGGTTCAGAGGCCAGCGCTCAAGAAACTCTTTGATATTGATCTGAAGAATTTAAGGTATGCAGGTCATAACAGAATACTTGCAAAAGATTGATCCAATGTCAGATGGTGCCAATGGGGACTAGGTTGTTATTTATGATGAATGTACAACTGTTCTATATCCGGAAATTGATTACAGCAGTGAAGCTACAAATGCGGAGTTATTCTATGCCATGGTTTTTTCTTTTTGTGCAGATCCTGTAGCATCCAGGAAATATAGCTGTACTCAACTATTTTTTTTATGATTTTAGCCTGATGAGAAGCATTAATACAAATACAAGAGGACTTTCAGAGACATTTTATGGAGTGTATGAAAGGTGTTACAAGACATGATTCATATGGGAGTTTTAGTTCCTTCTAGTGAGATGATTTCTGTCAGGTGTATGGCACATTTTTTCCTTAACAATTTTGGTAGTCCGAAACGTTGGGTTCATAAAACTCTATAACAGGTTATTCCTCCTCTATTTAAAATTTTGAAGAACACTTAATAGCTCAAAAACAAGAGAAAGAAAGGGGAAAATTTAAGCTTCGATTGAGAAAAAAACATTAAAGAGGAAGTGGAGACAATGGCCAAAAAAACATTATCCTCAGTTGGAAGATATATGGACTCCCAGTTAAAAAAATGATCTGGGTATAAAATATTTCAATAATCTGAGTCTACCTGTCCAAGATAAGACTGGAGCTGACCCATTCCATGACTTTCCACTGCTTCAATCACTAGATTATCTCAAGACAACCTAAACACTGCTGCACCAAGATTTACTGAAGTTGTTAGTTCAAGAATGCTTCATTTCACCAATCTGCACCATACCGCACAATAGACATCACTGCTACACTTCTTACCCATAGTCATCACTGTGTGCACTTCTTTCCAGGTTCTGTCCGAAGGAGAATGCACCTGTACCTTAACACAGACAGTCCGAAGTTTTATTTCATAGCTATTGTAATAGGCTCCACAGGTCAGAGGTTCTGTGATAGTCTGTGCTCCTCATCCACCCACATAGCATCATCTGTGTATTGATCTGAACCCTTGAAAGGACCCTCCTTGTACCCAGAGTCTTTTCGAGATATGAGACAAAGTGTGCTATGAATGTACACTAAGTTCTCTGTGTTCTTTGAGCCCAACCTATTTCTCTTTACTGAATGGATAAAGGCATAAGTACTCCAATTCCTCTCGCAAGATGAAGAACTAGCTACCTGGAATATTAAGAGCCCATTAAATTAATTAAAAATTTAAAAATAAAAACTAAAATGAACCACAAAGAACCCTAAAGAATCCGATTTTGGGGTTCCAAGTACCCATCATCAGGGTTCTCCATACCCGTTAAGACAAAGAACCCAAAAGAACCCATTTTTTTTTAACGGAGAACCCGGTTCTTATGGGTTCTTCTCAGAAGCACCAGTATTGAAATCTGGTACTTGGGGACGAGAACTCGGGACGGGTTTGAGAACCCCACCTCCGGGTTTGGGAACCCGTGCAACATAGTAAAATTCATATTTCCCAAACTATTTGGAGTTTTGGGCCAAGTAAGAGCTCGTTGGAAAGAGAAAATTATGCTCTTCAAGATGGTGTAGGTCTCATGGTGAGATTCTGCCTCTAAGGAGGTGAAAAATAATCTTTAATATGACTGGTCATTTATTAGTGTAGAAATGGAGGTAGGGCAGAATGCCTTCGAGTGTTGGCTTTCTTCATAGTTTGATTTCTTCATTGTTTGCCTTTTTCATCATAGGGTCATAATGTCATAAATTCACCATGTCATTAACATAGTGTAGTGATATGTCATCAATCATATGCAGCATCATGTCATCATGTAGTCTTCCATCATCAGGATCACCAGAGATAAGGACATCTAAGGTTATGGCTTCACACCATTATCAAGACCATCAAAGGTATGGGCATCACCTAGTCCTTCATCAAGGTAGTCCACATAAGTCATCAAGAGCTTCTAGATCATCAAGGTACATGATTGGTACTTGGTACTTGGCACTTCTTCATGAGTGACTTGGCATCTTCCTCGATGGACATCATCATCTGGCATCTCAAGAATATTTGCCATCTTGGCCAATACCATATTGACATCAATGACAACCTAGATTAACAATCTCCCCCTTTGTCATTGATGGCAATATACTTGTCCTTTCAACATTCTCTTCCCCTTTGACATCAATGGCAAACAGGGTGCCCAAAGTACTCCCCCTGTGAAGTTGCTTCTTTTCTTCACGACTAGTAGTTCTTCATAGGTATCTTACTCCCCCTGTCACAGTGCTCGTCTTTCTAGCAACGTGGTTCATGATAGATGTGCTTACATTCCTTTATGTGATGAACCAACTCCCCTTGTCTACACAACCTCGTCTAGCTTAGGAAAGATTAACTACTTCAGTGATCAAGTCGGATGAATAATGGTTATGTTCTTCAATGGACTGTTCCTTAGAGATGATCTATCAAAGAATGGATGTCCAAGGTTGTCATAGGATCCATCCACGAATAGCTTCTTGCAAGAATGTTTAATCATCATAAGCTCCCCCTAACTGTACGCATGGTCTTCCTTTTGGCAGAGTCTCCTCATCACATACTTAGATTATCGAGGATTAGGTCAACAACATGTGTTGTTGGCTGGAGAGTTCAAGAGACTTTCGGATCCAATTTGCTTCTTTCTCCATACTTGTGTAGCATTCTTCTTTGGCTTTGTTGTCATGGTTCTAGCTTGTGTGGGGATCCAAGCCAAGTTACAATCACGTGCCATATTGTTGGACACCTAATCCTCAATGGGTTAGTGTGGAAGCTGAATGGATAAAAGGAGTCCAAGAGACCTTGGGATGTGAAACCCAACGGTCACATAATGTACTATAAATGTATATCTCTTGTTAATAAAAATTGTACTCTCATGATTTATCATTCATATTGTTCTTGCTCCCATGTGTGTTTAACATGGTATCAGAGCAGGCGATTGCTGGTCATGCTCCAATTTGAGCCACTTGTTTTGTGGCCTCTATATATAGGTCAGTTCTGCTTTACCTGACCTCTGACTCTGCCTTATTCCCCTCAGACCTGAAATAACCTACCTCTGCCAGCACTGCACATCTGTCCATACTGTCAATTTTTATAGCACTGTCATTTCCTGTTTTAGTGCTGAAGCCTAACGGTGCCATTGCAGAGATACGCCACCATCGATGAAGGTCCAGCTCCTGGTATGTGTTATTGAATCATATTAACGCTGAATGGTATATGCGTTGAAACCAACTTGGAACCATACGCATTCAAAGGAGTTCATTCGAAATCTGTATATGCGTTCATTCCATATGCCTGTGCGTTTGAATGGGTTGAGTATTACTTTTGAATCATTTGAACGCTCTAGGTTTATATGATATTAACGCTATTGAATGATGGTATTAATGCTATTTTAACGCTGTTAAATGATGCGTATATATGGAATATGAAATGCCGTATCAGCTCCAGTTGAATGCGGTTTTGAATCATTTGAACGCTGTTGAATGAATCTGCTGCGCCACGCAGAGATACATGTATTGCTTTAACTTTGAATGGTATATGTGTATTAAAGCTGTCCATAACGTTTGAATGCGTTTGGTAACGCTGTCTAATGTTATGCGCCCGTCCAAGTTTTGGTATTGAACTGACTTTTGGTATATGCGTTGAATGGTATTGAACTGCGGTTTTATTGAATGGTATACACTGCTTTTATATGGTATTGAACTGCCGTTTTATTGAATGGTATACACTGCTTTTATATGGTATTGAACTGCGGTTTTATTGAATGGTATACACTGCTTTTATGGTATTGAACTGCGTTGAATGCGTTGAAGGGGCTCTCCGATTTTATTTTGGTATACACCGCTTTTGTATATACGTTGAACTGACATGGCGCCCACTTGGTATATGGTATTGAACTGAGTTTTCACAAGTTTTGTGGAGTCCAGCAAAGTGTTGAATTTTTGAAGGGTTGTTGTGAGAAGTCAGAACAATAAGCGCTGGAGAATTCAATGTATGATAGCGTTGAATGCTGAGTTGATAATGGGTGTTGCGAGTTTGAATAAGGAGAGGTAAGTTTATTGTGTTGGTATTCGATTTTAATTAGACTCTGGGTGAAATCGATCAGTGTTTTAAACTGATCTGCATTTTCCAGAGTCTTGAATCGATTCAATTTGTGTTGAGTTTGGAGGATAAAATGTTGATTTAAAACATTCACATGGTTGGATAGTATAATAAGCATGGGCATTTGATTCTATGAGCTTGATAAGCAGATTGGGAAAAGGCGCATTTTTAATATTTGGTGCAGAAATAATGAGCCATAAGGCGCAGTCCAGAGATTGATTCAAATTGGTAAGATATGATGGTGGTTGCATAAAGTTATAATGCATGTAAATGATATATGATCGTATTAAATTGCCAGACTCAGTCTTAACGCATAGGGCATTTGTTTGGTTGAAATTTGATTGTGAAATGAAATCTGATCTTAAAAGGCGCATGTACAAGATTGGACTTTGGATTGAATAATGTTTATTTGATATGAAAGCATGTAAACGTGGATTGGAAATGGAGATTGTAATTTGGGATGATGTGTATAAACACATGTGAATGTTGGTGATTAAAGAATGAGGGAATTAAGACATGGGTATGAATAAAGGAAGTATTCATAATTTTGATGCTTGAGACAATAAACTTAAAGGAGTATCGTAAATGTTTATATTGAGGGAATCTTTCCAACCAGTTGAGCAAGAAGGTGTGTGAATCTTCAGCAGTTCGTTTGTCTCCTGACTTGGATATATCTGAAGAAGTGTTGGTGTAGGTACTTCAAATAATTATTTTATTAATTTCGATACTTGCATTCGAAATGAAGATAATCCACAAGGGTATTGCCTTTTGATAGCCATCATTTCTGCTTTGAAAGTGATTATGCTGGGGTTTTTTGGGAATGACAGAGTTCAATGTTCATAAGAGTTGGGGACTGTTTATATTCTTTAAAGTTGCAGCAATTTGGCATTATTTAGGAGTTCTTTAAAGACTATCCTTTGTAGATCGAATTGGTGTATTTTCTTAAAGGTTGTTCATATCAGAGATTGTTATTGAATTAGATTGAAGTTGTTGCCAAGACAAGTTCCCTTGGATTTAAGGCTGGTACAGGAAAATATCTTTTTGAGGTCTAAATTGCTTGTAGCTTTGTTGGAAGTTAAATTCTCAGGTGAATTGAAGAAAATTCATTTTTGAATGAGGAGTCTGTTTTCCAGATATCACCATTCTTTGTGTGTTGAATCTATTGCAAGCTGATTGATTTGAAGTTGTTGCCATAAGTTTATATAAAAGAGCAATTGGTGTCCATCTTTTCCTCATTGTTTTACTATTTTTTGAGGTTAAAAATGGCTCCAATTGGTGCAATATTAGAGTTAGTGTACAATCTAATACTCTCTACTATGGATAATACAGTCAAAATCAGCAAGGATTTTCTCTCCGATATTCATAGTTGTTTACAAGATGTAAATGAAAAGATTGATTTTTTGCAGCTTGAATCACAGCTACAGCAAGAAGAGCTGCATCAAAATAGACATCATTCTGAATCTGTTTTTGTTCAGAACATTGAGACAACCACCCATCAGCAACAAGTCAATAATGTTACAGTTCATTCAAATAAAGCAGCAGTTGTACATACAGATGCAGAAACTGAGTCTGCACTTCCCAAGCCCATCATCAGACCTTGGGAACAACTTGTCCACAACAAGCACAGAACTGGTCTTGGATATGATAAGGACTTGTCCTTTCATATTCCAGACTACTCAAAGCCCATTCAGTGTCAGAGTGCTGGATTTATTCATGACAGTTCACCTGCTCCTCATGATAGTTCGCCTCCAACTATTCCAGATTCTATCCTTCTTCCACAACAACAACAACAACAACAACAGATTGTGAAATGCCAACACTGTGACCGAGTTGGCCATCTGAAAGATCACTGTTT
>APFE030869088.1:35044-47408 GCA_000404065.3 Pinus taeda | reverse complement strand
TTATCAAAATGCCATATTTCTCTTTCTTAAGGTGGTCTACTAGATGAAACCTGATGCTCATAACAGTCCATCCTCTTAGTCGTCCATAATGATGTCAGCTGGATTATTACGATTCAATGTGCACAATTGCGCATCGCAATCCTTTCTACAGCACAAAGCAGATTCATCAAGTTCTTTGTTCAGGTCCAAGTTCTTTGCTTTCTCTTTCTTCTTTCTTATGCTCTGTTTGGGATTAGTTCCCAACACTGATGAGGATTGTAAACATTGATGTCCATTCTCAAGGTAAATATCAAGAGCAGAACATTGATCTCTGCTATGTTGCTTATCTAATCTCAATCTTTTGGTGGAACTTGAGCCCTTTGCGACCTTTGCACTCTGAGAAGTAGGAGGACCATTGGAACTTGATGTATCAATGGTCCTCCTACTTCTCAGAGGCAGAAGGGTCCGCAAAGCGGCTCTAATGCCCACCACAAAAGAGATTAAAGATAAAGAGCAACATAGCAGAGATCAATGTTCTGCTCTTGATATTTACCTTCATAATGGACACCAATGTTTACAATCCTCACCAGTGTTGGGAACTAATCCCAAACAGAGCATAAGAAAGAAAAAAGAAAAAGCGAAGAACTTGGACCTGAACAAAGAACTTGATGAATCTTCTTTGTGCTGTAGAAAGGATTGCGATGCGCAGTTGTGCACATTGAATCGTAATCCAGCTGACATCATTATGGATGACTAAGAGGATGGACTGTTATGAGCATCAGGTTTCATCTAGTAGACCACCTTAAGAAAGAGAAATATGCCTATCAACACAAAGTCAATCTTTATCTGAAACTTTTATTCGTTGGAGCTTCCAGCGACATAGGGTGACTTTAAAAACGTATTCACGATATATGAGTGGTGCTGTGATACAAAATAGGCCATGAAATTCGTCCCATCAAAGAGAAAAATCCCAAACTTAAGAAATAGTTATGAATACGAGTTGTTTTACCAGCAACTTAATAAAACACGAGCAAGACTGAAAACTATTATTCATTGGAGATTACAGCGGCATTGGGCGACTTTAGTAACGGATTCACAATATCTGAGCGGGGCCGGCATGTGATACAGAATCGGCAATGGAACTCGTCCCACCAAAATTTGATAACGTCATTTTATCGCAGTTGTCTCTGCCTCTAAGAATCGATCGAACCACTGGTGATTGCATAAGTTTCACAATTTCTTAAAATCACAACTCCCATTGTAATCGTTAAAAAGCATATATAACATTAAAGTCAAATCAAATATCTTGAAATCAGATTTTTCGTTCAGAAGAAACCTCAAACTCAAAAATGCCCAATGCTCAAAATAAGAAATCAAATATTTTGACGAGAAAGCAAAATACTTTAACGGTCAAACATAAAATACGAAATGGTACAAATCCTCAAATGTAGTCGATAAAACAACTCAAGACGTTAAATTTTCGCATCAAAGCAAAATACTTTAACCATCAAATACAAAATACCAAATGCAATGTCAGAAATTATCCAAATGCTCAAATCTAGCCGACATAAATGGTTAAAACGTTAAATTTTAATGGAAACAACGTAAATTCTTCCTAATTAAAGCTTAAATTTCGCAGTTCAAAATTACTGGAATTCAAACTTGACCGAAAGTAAATTTTCAAATGTAAGACAATTTTAATTTCAACAGCAACCTCATTAAACAACCTCAAACTTCAACCTACATTTACTGTGAAACTCAATTTCTCGCTTTGTTCGAACAACATCAATTATGTGTCGCAGTGCTTGGAACGTTCAGATTTACATGCAAATTCGACATTATCGAAAGAAAATCGAACAAACTGTTGTAAAAGGAAAATATTATCTAGGAAAGTGCCCTCTACTTTATTTTGTCAAACGAAACCATAATGAATGCCATATCCCTCAAAAATTCATTGCAGAAAGCCAATAAAATATTCTGCATACAAGGTTTCTCATATTGCAACTAAATTTGGGCCACCCACTCCCATTTTTCTTCGTGCATTCCATTTGGCTTATCCAATGTGATAGACCCCACATAAATATCAGACTGAAATGAGAAGAAATGTTTTAAGAAAAGACATCTTTCCTAAATTTTGGTGATTTAACCTCATGTTAAACTAATAAAAACAATTTTGACGATATCCAGTGAAGATTTGTCTCCCTCTCCAAAAGCTAGTGTATTTTATTTTAGGCTTAAACGAGATGTCCTAATCAGAAATTGAAATAACCCCAATTTTAATAAATATGGAATTTACGTCCCAAGTCCCCCCGAAACACACGATTCAAATGAGCAACATCCAAAAGCGGCCTCATTGTTTACTATGACTCATCATATCAATAACTACAATTCCATAAAAACAACATTTCCCAAATCATTTCATTGTCTAGTGTGCTTAAAAAGATTTAACTATATAACAAAACACAAAGCATGAATTCCTATAGTTAGATCTTTCCAAATCTTTCATATTAAAGATGATCTTTCCAAATCTTTCATTTATTAGGTGTAATTTTGCACCTTTACCGCGAATGACTGTTTAATACCCATTATTAATACGGTTGTAGTGAATTTTGTGTCAAGTATACAGTTCTTGTATTAGTAGCGAATTTTGTGTTGACTATACAGTTCTAACCAAGAATTTCAATGTATGAAACATTCAAAATTAAAAATCACCTTCGCGCTGTTCATTTCTCTTTTGGTTCCTTTTTATGAGAAGTTCCTCATAATTTTCTGCTTCACTTGACTTCTACGAGAATCTTTATGTTCTTTGCGCCTCGGCGTCATCTCTGTATTGAACGCGATTTAGACCATCCCTAATTTTGGCTATTCTATACGGATGAGCGATTCTCTGATTTCTCTGATTTTCAGTTCTACTTAACTTACATTCTCAGACTAAGAGAAGCATTTTGGTGCCTATAGAAACAATGCGCTATGCTTTTCGCCACACCAATTTTGAAGTTTTGAAGGTGTATGGAACACGGTTATTTATGCTTTAATTGTATAAATATCTAAGATAACACTGAGCAATACGAATAGAACCCAATATTTTCTACGATCAGACAATTTCACGCAAACTAAAGGAAGTTACAAACATATTTACATTGATATTCAAAGTACAGCTAATAGACAAGTGTATATCTATTACATGTAGATTAACATTCTTAAATAAACTGTGTCACCCATCTTACAAATTACTCTCATCTACGTCAAAGTGACAGTAAAATGAAAAAGTATTCTCATCTACGTCAAAGTGACCGTAGAAAATAAAAAGTTATCAATATTTCAAGATGTTATGCAGACATCAAGCCGTCGTGCAGACACTGGTTTCCAATCCAAACTGCCTGATTCTCATACTAACATCCTCTAATGCTTTGGTTCTTTTTTTTCCCATGAACTCTATGCGGTGGATCTAAGAAAAACGTTTGAACGTAGCAACAATGTACTCGAATATATCCACCAATCGAATACCATAAGCTATTGGGCCTTCAATAATAATTATATCTTTGATCAACAAAAGACACTTTTAAAGAGCCAAAGAATTATGCTGCGCCTAATGTTATGCTTCATGTACTTGCCTCTCGTAGATCATCCCAACTCTCAATTTCACTTAATAGGCATAGCATTATAACATCAACCAACACATCTAATAAATTCTAACAAGAAACCTGTCATGGTTTTATTGGAAAGGCTGAGGAGACAAAGGATGAATTCACACATAAAACACGAGTTACTGCTTTTCTATTGATCACACAAAAAATGATGCTTACAATGAACCCCGTGAAGGGTATTTATCCTTTTCCAACTAGCTAGTTGCCTTGACATGTAACCACATGCAACCACACACTAAGAGTCATCTATCACTCCACTTGCATGAACACTCAAATACTCAATCACTTAATTAACTAACTCTCTATGTTTACCCAACTCAAGAGTAATTATCTTATTTTAACAAATCCTCTATCGAGGCCATTGCCAGAATAGGAATCCCGTGATTCAGATTTTTACTACTTATACCTATTGAATTTAATTTAGTAAACTTAAAGAGGGCAGTGGAAATCCCCTTCTTCTGAGATTCTTTCAATAAAATTGACTTTTGTATAGTGGACGTTGCCACCACCCTCATTAAGTTTAATGAACCGGTTGCAATGGAATAGATATTTGTAGTGAAGATCTCAATCACGGGATTGCTAAGAAGGGCCTTCATCAACGGTCATGACATCATCCATGGTCATGACTGATTGTCATTTGTTTTTGGGCATCAGTGGGATGTGTCGGATAATGTTGTAATTTTATGCAGAGCCATAGTCAGAGAAATTAAGGGCTGGAATGATGGCTTTGCTATTTCAGAGGGGGCAAGTATACGAAGCAGAACAAGAGGCGGGCCATAATTGTTTGGCCCTTGGAAAGGATCTTTTTATGACCAAAGATATAATTATTGATAAATTCCCAGTAGCTTCTGGTCTCCAAATTGTCGATATATTAGTACATTGTTTCCATGTTTAAAACTTTTTCTAAGAAAGAAAATTTTGATTAGAGATCATGGTAAAAAAAAGTGGAAATAATGCCATGTTCACTTCAGAATCGCTCAGCTTCCATTGGAAATCAGTGTCGCCTTGTTCAAAATTGGAGGACCAAAACTTGACCTTGAAATTCCTCATAACATCTTGAGATATTGATAACTTTTTCCTTTTTATGATGAGAAAAAGTTGTATGATGAGTGACACAATTTACTTAATAAAGTTAAACTATAGGTACAATAGATATACGAGATAAAAATCACGCTTTGAATTAAATGAAGGAGTTGCAGCTCACAGGTGTGTACGGCACCTGGGAGACTGCACTCAAACAAAGAGGAGACTCTCTCACATTCACTCTACATTACATCAAATGAATATTACAATATTAAATACATCACTGAAAAATAGGTAGTTGTAAACAACCTCCTAAAGTCTAGGAACTAATCCTAAACTAAGGAGATACGTTACAACCATGTAACCATTTCTCCATTATTTTTAACTCCCCCCTGAATGGAGAAAGGGTTATTTTGCACTCCTAACATCCCTCTAAATAACTCAAACTTTACTCTCCCTAGAGGCTTAGTAAAATTATCAATTAAATTATCACAAGTGTTACAATACTCCACACATATTCTTTTGACTGTATGTTTTCTCGAACAAAATGAAACTGAGTGTCAATATGTTTAGTATTTTTATGGAAAACTGGATTGTATGCAAGCTTTATTGTGCTCTGGTTGTCAAATCTGATGTTGGTTGCTTCTTTCTGACTTTCGCCTGCATCGCTAAGCAATCTCCTCTACTAGATGGCTTCGCATGTTGCTGCACACGCCTGGTACTCAGCTTCACATGATGATAATGCTACAGTACTTTTCTTTTTGCTACTCCACGAGATAACCCCGGATCCAATACTAAATGCATATCCTGTGATGGATCTACGATCATCCAGGTTGCCTGCCCAATCTGAATCTGAATAACCTGCTAAAGTAACATTAGAAATGTCAGTGTATAAAATACCATAATTACAAGTACCAATAAGGTATATCAACACACATTTTGCTGCAATCGAGTGACTTTCAAGTGGTCTGGACATAAACTGACTCAGCACACTAACGGAATATGCCAGATCAGGTCTAGTTTTCGTGAGATATATCAAACTGCCCACTAGCTATCTATACAAAGTGGCATCCACATGTTTTGTGCCATCATCACTGCTTAACTTCATATTCTACTGCAATGGTGTTACTGTTTTTTTACACTGTTCCATTCTGAATCTTTCCAACAGGGTTCTAGCATACTTTCCTTGAGTTAGAAAAGTTTGACCAGAACCTTTCCACACCTCCAAAGCTAGGCAATAATGAAGATATCCAAGGTCTTTCATTTCAAATACCTGTGACATTTGCTGCTTGATTTCTTTGATCAAATTATTTGCATTTCCTGTTATAATCATGTCATCCACATACAAAGAAATCAAAATTATTTGCCTCTGTTTCTCGATCTTGGTATACAGGTTTGGGTCGTTGAGGCTCCTATGAAAACCATGCTGTATAAAAAATGAATCAATTTTCTCATACCATGACTTGGGTGCTTGTTTCAAACCATAAAGTGCCTTATGCAATTTACACACTAAATGCTCCTACCCCTTTTTCACAAAACCAGGAGGCTGTACTAAATAAATTTCTTCCTTTAGTTCTACATTCAGAAATGCAAACTTAACATCTAGTTGGTGTAGCTTCCATTTATGTTTTGTTTCTAAAGAGATTAGCATTCTAATTGTATTTAGTTTAGCTACAGGGGCAAAGGTGTCATCTAAATCTATGCCTTCTTGCTGTGAATAACCCTTTGCTACCAGTCTAGCTTTGTATTTTTCTACACTCCCATTTGCATTTATCTTAGGTTTATACAGCCACTTACAGCCTATAGGGGTTTTTCCTTCAGGTAACTCAACTAAATCCCAAGTATGATTTCTATATATTGATTCAATTTCCTCATGCATTGCAGCCCTCCATTCATCTGATTTACGTGCTTCTTCATAATTTGAAGGTTCTAAAATGTTTAAAATTTTGGACATTAAAGCATAGCCTTTCAATCTTTCAGGTAGTCTAGTCTTCCTACCTGATCTTCTAGGTAGAGGACTTACCTCAATTCTATCAGTTTCAGCACTTTCTGGGCCTGCATCATCATTTATTACACTATATGCTGCTACTTCTTCCTGTTTCAACTCTTGCTCCTGCTCTTCATCTTCGTCACTGTTCATCTCTATCAGGAATGGAATGTGGCTGTCATTGTTAGAGTCTTCCTTTCCATCTTCTGTCTGTTCATGAAAAATGACATCTCTGCCTGCAAACACATTATGAGTCACATGATTATATAACTTGTATGCCTTATACTTTGTGCCATATCCTACAAATATACATTTCAAGGCTTTGGGGTCTAGCTTTTTCCTATCTACTTTTGGTATATGAGAAAAAGGTTTAGATCTGAATATTCTTAAATGACCGACTGCTGGTTTGAGTCCAAACAATGCTTCAAAGGGGGTTTTGAAGCCTAGACATTTAGTAGGACTCCTATTCTTTAAATAAACAGCAGTATTAATAGCTTCTACCCAAAGACCATTTTATATACCTTTACCTTGAAGCATACTTCTGGCGCACTCCACAAGGGTCCTGTTCTTGCGTTCTGCTACTCCATTCTGCTATGGAGTGTGTGGCACTGTGAATTGTTGTATAATCCCATGCTGCTTGCAGAAGTTCATGAACTCACCTAACCTGTATTCTCCCCCATGATCCGAGTAGAGAATTTTTATCTTCTTTCATGTTTGGTTCTCTATCATAGATTTGAATTTTTTAAAGTATCGGAAAGCTTGACTCTTTTTGCTTAAAAAATATACCCAAGAGAACCTAGTGCAGTCATCTGTAAATAGTAGAAAGTAGTATGCACCTCCTAAAGACCTAGTCGGCATAGGTCCACAAATATCTGTAGGCACTAGTTCTAGGATGTCTCTTTCTCTTCTGTTAACATGCAAAGGGAATTCATCTCTATGCATCTTCCCTAATGCACATCCATCACATTCCAGTTTGATATTATGTAAAACAGGAAGACCATCGACCATATCTTTCATTTTGAGTAAGATGAGATCTTGTAAATTGAGATGTCCAAATCTTTGATGCCAAAGATTTTTAGCTGTTGATGTTGCTGCAACCATCGCTTGTCATGGCATGCTACTTACATCAAGTCTGTACAAATTCCCCACATGTACTCCTGTTACAACTATCTCCAACTGGCTATCCTGAATGACACATCCATTCTTGAAGAATTGCACCTGCATGTCCTGGTCTGTTATCATAGAGACAGAGATCAAATTCTTTTTAATTCCTAGAACATATAAAACATTTTTGAGATGTTTGATGT
This sequence comes from Pinus taeda, assembly GCA_000404065.3. Taxonomy (NCBI): domain Eukaryota; kingdom Viridiplantae; phylum Streptophyta; class Pinopsida; order Pinales; family Pinaceae; genus Pinus; species Pinus taeda. The sequence continues at coordinate 39,465 of APFE030869088.1, read as the reverse complement.
CGCCAGTAGGTAGCTTCACAGGAATATCCCCCCAACCTTTGATCTCATACCCACTGTCATCTCCTAAGTAAATTTTTGATCCACATGAAGACTCTTCAAGAAACTCAAAACAATCTTTCTTACTGGTCATATGCGAGGATGCGCTAGAATCGACATACCATATATTATCCTCATCTCCTTTTGATGTTGAAAGTTCACATTCGACTGTGAATAATCGAAGATCATGGCTGTGGTCATCCTCTTCTCTAGCAAAACACCCATGATGTTTCCTCTGTTTGCCTTTTCTTTCATCCGCCTGCCTCTTATAGCATTCTTTAATCTGGTGGCCAGGCTTCCCACATTAAAAACATCTCTTAACATAATTATCATTCATACCTCTGAATGGTCTCTTTTGAAAAGAGATGGCCCCCTTCTGCTGCTGCTGCTGCGGTTGCTGGTGGTGATGTTGGTGCTGGTGTTGCTTTCCTCTATACTGACGCCTCTTTGCCATAAGAGCAAGATCATTGCCCTAAGTCTTTAGATTCTGTCGCCGCTCCTCCTCCTGGAGCAGAATCACTGTTAGATCATCAAATGAAGGGGGTTTCTCCCTTGCTGATAGCCCAGAGATGAATGTCTGATATTCATCGGTCATTCTGTTCAATGTGAGTGTGACCAGATCTGAGTCTGATACCTTCTCTCCAATGGCTCCCAATTTGTCTCTCAGATCCTTGACTTTAGCCATGAATCCACCAACAGATTCATTCTCATCCATCTTTAATGCAAACAATTTTCCCTTGAGTGCCAGAACATGATTTGTGTTATGTGTATCGTACAGATTCTTGATTGTGTTCTATGTATCTGTGGTCGACTTGCAATCTCTAATATGGGGGATAATGTTGTCTTTGATAGACATCTTCAGTATGACTTTCGCCTTTGTTTCTCTCTTACCCCAATCTTGTTCTTCGGTCAGTGTTCAAATTCTTTGCTCATTTCCCAAGACGATCAACCATGCATTTGCACTCTCCAGCAAAGTTTGCATTTTGAACTTCCAGTTAGAGAAGTTCGTTCCATCGAGCTTGCCAGACTCGTGGAGGTATGATTCCAAAATGTTGTTCATTTTCACCCAACTGAACAATCCAATCGGCCACCAGCGGGCAAGTCTGATCTGCTGCCAATGAACAGATTAGGAACTTCACTGTGCCACCACCGGGTAAGTCCGATCTGCTGCCACCGAGTAGATCACAGACTTCACTGTGCCACCACCGGGCAGCCGATATGCTACCACCGAACAGATCAACAAGCAAGCTCCAGCACGCCACCAGCGGGCAAGGGCGATCTGCTTCTACTAAACAGATCAAGGAGCTGCACTACGCCACCACCGGGGAAAACACAGATCTGCTTCCACCGAGCAGATCACAGAGCTCTGATTCACCACCACTGGGCAGGTCCGATCACGGAACCCTAATTCGCCACCATCAGGCAAATCAAATCTGCTACCACCGAGCAGAAATCTCCACGTGCCACCACCGGGCAACTCCTGATCTGCAACAAAAAATTATAGATTTCCAGAGAGAAAGAGGTTGGCTCTATGGCGCTCTAAATAGCTAAAAATCCGCGTCAATTGCAAAAAGGAAAAATTCACGATGTCCACAGAAATTGGCGTGCTTAACTGCCACGGATCCGTGCCAATTGAGTTATAATTTTCCTGGTTCGCTTTTCAGCCCCAAACCATCGACAATTGGCGCGCTTTTTCTTTAAAAAGTATCGCCAATTGCTCAACCTTTTCTCCAACGATGATCAGTCATCTGAGGCCCTTCATTCCAGGTGTTGCTGCAGTTCCACCTGATCACACAGACACATTTACATGTACTCCTACCACTACAGAAATGTAACTAATGATACATCCCTTAAAAAAAAATTGAGGCTATCTCTATCCTAAGCTCTAATACCAAGATGAAAATCACACTTTGAATTAAATGAAGGAGTTGCAGCTCACACGTGTGTATGGCACCTGGGAGACTGCACTCAAACAAAGAGGAAACTATCTCTCACGTTCACTCTACATTACATCAAATGAATATTACAATATTAAATACATCACTAAAAAATAGGTAGTCCTAAACAACCTCCTAAAGTCTAGGAACTAATCCTAAACTAAGGAGATACGTTACAACCATATAACCATTTCTCCATTATTTTTAACTATACGCTTGTCTATTACCTTGAATATCAAAGTCAATCTCTTCCTAACTTGGTTTAGTTTGGGTAAAAATGTGTGATTATTAATATAAAGTTTCTAATTGAACAAGGTTCTATTCATACTTTTCAGTGTTATCTTAAAGTTTTCTGAGATATTTCTAGGACCGGTACATATCAGTGTCCCGTACAAATTCAAAATTGCTGAGCCGAAAAGCATACTGTATGCTTTCTATATTCACCAAAATGTTTATCTTGGCCGGAGAATGTAAGGCTGAAAAATTGCAAATCAGAGAAAGTAAACAGGGAGAATCGCTCATAACTAGTAAGTACAGAATAGCCAAAATTAGTAATAATCCAGAATAGCGTTCAATACATGGATAACCCTCAAGGGCCAAAATAGAGAATTCCACCAGAAGCCTGATGGGCCAGAAAATTCAGAGCAGCTTCTAGTCAAACGCTACACAAAGCGAAATGAACTGAGCGAACCAGAACTGGAATAGAGGTACTGAACTGGCAGCCAAAATACTGGCCGTAAAGATGAAGGGCGATGTATTGATTAATCAGTATTATGTCTAATACGTATCCCATTCAATACTGATCACTGTAGTAGATAGAGCCCATTCAGAATTAGCCCAAATTAATACAGGTATACCTAGGAATTTCAATTTCTGAAACATTGAATATTAAAAATCAAACCAGGTATGATGTGGATCTCAAACACTGACCTAACATAAACAATAAAAGCTTTAGAATCTGAAATAACCAATTCAAAATATCCTTCAAGAGAGTAACAAATAATATTAAAAATAAACCGCACTAATGGCTATCGACTGCTGACCTTAAACAGCATTGGTGGTGTTCCTCGCGACCTCACCCATTGTATGAGATATCTCTCATGATGGGATGCAAAAGTGACAGAGGGAGCGATGTTTTGATCTCACTTATCATCAGCTCTAGTACCCAACCCTTTAGTATCATATCTCCAATGTAACAATTAATGACCGTGTTATATCAAGTTTCATCTCCGCCCCTTATATTCTGCTATAAAACAAAATCTATCAACCAAAAAATTGAAGAAAAGATCAACCAGCAAAACGAGCAAAAAAAAACAGTAAAAGAAAACCGACTGTAAAAACCAACTAACATGTTTAGCAATGAAAATACAGAGGAAGCTGATACAAGCCAAATGGCCAAACGAAAATGAAAAAGAACAACCGAGAAACCAACGCAATGAAAATACAGAGGAAGCTGATACAAGCCAAACGGCCAAACGAAAATGAAAAAGAACAACCGAGAAACCAACGCAATTTAGAGAAGATGAAATGAATCAGAGGAATCTAGCGTAATGTTGGCTTTATATCATTTCCATGTGAAACGGCCGTAAACATTCTAACGTTTACTTTCTATATATCATTTCCATTTGAAATTAATCCAAAAAATAATCCAAAAAAATAGAGCATAATCTTGTTATATATTATTATATTATAGTTATTATTTATTTTTATAACATCATATTTTATTATAAAAATTAGAGAAATCATTTATATTTATATTTTGCAAAAAATTATTATCAATTAACTTAATTTAAATAATTGAAAAAAAATACAAGTTATATCTTTAACAATTAACAAATATATTATTATTTCAATTATTACTCCTCAAACTTCTTTTTATAAACAATTTAACTTGTAGTTACTTGACATAAAAATAAAATGCAGAAAAGTCACATGGATTGTTAGAGGTATAGTCTATGTGTTATTCTCTCCGTAAATAGATATGATGATTTTTCTTTAAAAATGAATATTACTTTGGCATACCATATTTCCATTCACTTTACTAAATAAAAGTGAGAAAAATAAGTTATTACTAAAATTAATGTTTTTTCTTTAATCTTTTAAAATTTGAATCATAATGTTTTGAGATTTTTTTCATTAAATTTTGTAGAACGTTATTTTGGAGATTTATAGATCACTTTAGTTCGATTTTTCAAACCTAAAAGGAGATCTAGCTTTAAGGCCAAATGTTTAAGAGCATAAGAGTGGTAAGGTCCATACACATATGTGTTGCAAGATAAGAGGTGGGAAAGGTGGGGTATATAAATCCTAGGAATCAAAGAAAAAGATTATGAGAAACTAACTTTAAAAGAAAAAAGAATAATAATTAATTTCAATAGTAATATTAATAATTAATTGTATAATTGTAATGAATAATATATAAATAGAATAGAGATGATAGGAGTACTC
>APFE030869088.1:21296-34730 GCA_000404065.3 Pinus taeda | reverse complement strand
TAAAAGGAAATAGAAAACAGAATAATAATGTGTAATATGAGTGATAACGTTTTGGATGGTGACTCCATCCATTATTAGGGACCACAGAGTCACCATTTTCTGGATGGTGACTCCATCCATCATCAAGGACCACAGAGTCACCATGTTTTGGATGGTGACTCCATGCATCATCAGGGACCACAGAGTCACCATGCAAAACGTTGGAAACCTTGGACAGATCAACTGCGAAAGTCTCCAATAACTAATAAAATGACTTAAAATCATATTATCATAATGATAAAATTAGAAAATGTACAAAAGATATAATGTAATTAGAGATATAAACTCTAGTGCACCTTCAAATTTACACATTAGTTTTCTTTTGACTTATATTTAATCTAGTAATAACATGTTATCATTACTAAGGTGAAGTGAACTTTCCTCTTAAACAAGCATTCATAAGTTGTGAGTTCATATAGAGTCAGTTTTCCTCTCTAAATGTTTCTAAATGGTTTCCACAAGTAAAATGGTATAGAGACATTCTTGGATGAAGATTCATTCTCTTTTAATTTTGAAAAACAATATTTCTTTCTATCTAAAATAGGATGAGATTAGACGATGGGTTCTACAAAATTTAAACAACTTTTGAGTCTCTATAATATCCCATCGCAATGTGATATGGCTTCCACTTGAGAACAAAATAACGTGTTGGGGGATTATTAAGACATTTCATCATTTCCACCTAGCCCTACTAAAACTCGAGACATGTTTAATGTTAATCATATATATAACTCATATTAACCTTGATCCCTCACATCATATGACATGTGGACGTCTCTGTTATAGCTCACAACCTCCACGATACATTTTAGACCCCTTTTCCTGAGTCACTGATGGTGAACATAGTTTGTGGGTTCACTTTCTACATGTCAAGTATCAAAAACATGGTTAGCCATCCATGTAACAAAGTCACAATAGGATTACTCAAATGAGACAAGGTAATTGAATGGTGTTTCTTAATCACTACAACAAATTGGTGAGATTTACTACCATCCCATACTTGTCATTTGACATTGCTTGATTTTTGCAGACAAATATTTCCATATCAGTAGCCTAGTGTTTCAGAAATACATTTATTTGATTGTTCATGACACCTTATTTTTGCAAGGTGCATGGCTTTCAATTCACCCTATGACATTAGCTCAAGCTACAATGGTAAGTAAAGATTAGTTGAATTAAACTGGATTAATATATGTTGCTAAGGATTTTATAGGTTTTATATTTTTCTTATTTTGTTATCATACGTGAGGAAAGTAATTTCTAGTAATGAGGTTTTTCAATGAGCTATTCAACAAAAACTATCTAGCTAACATTTGATTCGGTATTACAAATGTTTGAGATGACATAACAAAAATAGCATGCTATCCATTATTATCACAAGTTTCTTTAACTTTTGGTTTCAGAAGATACGTTTATTTTAATTATGGTTGAAAGGTATCAAAACTTTAAATTTCAAAAATAATATTGTAATAAATATTGTAGACAATTTTATTTTATTAATAATAATTAAATAGATACAATTTGATAAGCGATGTTTGTCAGTATGGATTTTGATTTTATATGAGGTGGCTTTGCTTGACTGATGACAAGCTATGAATGGCAAATGCAGAGTCGAGGAATTTTTATTCTATAAACATAAATTTGGAAGGGGGAGAAACAACATATCTTAAGGGGGCATGTAGCACAAATGGTATATGGCCTCATGGTGGAACAAGTCCTAGGAAATAAATAGTTGTTAGTGGAAGATTTTACACATGTTATGAGGCTACGAAGGATCAACGATGAATTTATAGGTACTCGAGGAAGAGAGAGGAGTCTCATGTTGGGAGATATTAAGTGAAAGGTTGACCGTTATCTATGAATACCACCATCTAATACTTGAAAGTGAAAATCAACAGAGCTAAAATAGCCTTGAGGAACTCATCTCTATAAAATCAAAACCCAAGGCTTAGGGGTGTGTTGGTAAAGAGATTTGTCTTATCGATCTACTACAGACAGGTGGAACATACCCCATAAATTTGTATCATCGATATGATTGTTGGTTCATCCAGTCGTTAATGCATGTGTCCAAATAGTGATTTCAATTCATTACTACTGATGTTACATGTAAGGTATATGAAATCATGCACAAGTTCATAAAATAAGGTAAGAAAATTGATAGAAATGAGTATCTTGTAGGCTTTACTACCAATCATTATAACCTTTAAGAGAATGTTATTATCCCACCCAACAATTTCATGTCAATCTTACTGCCTACATGTTTTCAAAGTTAATAGAAATATGGATAACTTTTAAAGCTAAATGGTTGTTGACTAGATCGATGGGAATTTGAATGGTTGATGGGAAGGGTTAAAAAAAATATACACTGCAAAAAAAAATTAGATTTGTGTCTTGCATATTATGAAATACCTAGACAGGCCCAAAGGAAAACCACTTGAATGTCAATAAACCTATAAATCTTCCTTCATTGCTTGTTTGGAAAGAATATGCTAGGCCCGGAATATTACATATCGAAGCACTGCACATCCTCCTTGACTTAACGCAAATGTGATGTATTAGATTAAATTATAGATATAAGTGACAAACGTATTGAGAAGAGTATATGCCAAAACTACAACATAGGGATAAACTCAATGTTGTTTCTTGAATATCATAAAACAAGGGAAATAATGGTAATAACATTTATGAATGGAAGCTAAGGATAAATGTAAAACCTATGATGTTTCCTACAAGAAACTATTTAGACCATGAAAACTCCAAGAATCAGAGTAAATCCTTGAGCACACCATGTAAAGGGCAAGTTACAACCTAGAAGCATGAAATTCTTAGGAAAGGTGGGATGCCCTATGAGGTATTTTGTGTCGATAACTAAGAAAACGGGCTACAAGGATAAGCCTAGTATGTAACTATTCACTCCAAAAGCAAAGAAAAAAGAAAAAAAACTATTTTTATGCATTCCTAGAGTTTTAGCGAGAATGGAAAAGTAAAACCATATTCCTAATGTGAAAAAAACATGGCCACGGCTCCTTAAATACAACCCTAAATTTATTGTTATTATCAATATCTATCGGGGGCGGGGGAGGGGCCAAAACTCAAATAAGATCCCAAACTCAAAAGTGTGGAGAATAATAAGCAATGCATACATTTTATATTAGAATTTATACACAGTTAGAGCACTGTAAACAGAGTCAATATTATATAATGGAAGAATTATAGGGCTATGGTATGATACCCTTACCCTATCCATTGCTAAATGGAATCACAAAAGAACCCATTAGTGAATAACCAGACAACAATATTAAACTAAATGATGTCTTTCCATTTCTCCAAGGGAACGGATAAATAATATTATAAGTATGAAGAACGGGGTCCTAGTGTGTTAACCCTCGTCGAGGTATTTCATTACAAACAAAAAATGTCTTACGGAGACGCAATAACCATATAAACTAGAGATAGTTGAAAATGAGTCCATTCACAATAAGTGAAAATAGAAGCCATGCAAGGAGATGGTTCAAAACGAAAGCAAGGGAAGGAAGTTATAATCATCTCATCATCATACTGAGGGAAATTATTTGCGAAGTATGTCCATGGGATGACATACATCCCCTCCTTAGTTTGTATCTTAACATTATCAAAAACTCACCTCCAAATAACAAACCTCCTACCCAAACCATGCCAAGAGGAATTTAGTGTCTTAGAAGAATGAAAAGAAAGTGAAAAACAAAAATAGATAGAAAACAAAAGTAGTTATTACCTACCTTGTTTCCCATTCCTTTCAAATCCTCTACATAGTGCAGGAAAGATAATGTTAATCCAATTTTTCATTTCATAGAATTAATAAAACTTGATGTGGGTAATCTCAGTTGAGTGCAATCTAAGATCTGGGATACATAAAAGGGGGAAAGCTAAAAATAAAATGAAGGAAATGGATTGTAGGAAATTAGTAACGGAATGAAGGAAAATAATTCACAGAGTCAAAAACAAAAAATTGGGACAATAGTAATGAAAACTCTAGAACCATAACTTTGAAAGGATATGTTCAAAACCTAATTTCAAAATGTGTTTACTGAGGAAGCCAATGCATTTTCCACGTTTCAACTACCTATTTCTAAGCTTCAGATCACCTTTATTCAAAATGATAGAAAAGGTTTCTATTAAGCCCATAGAAAACCTTGCATTTGGGACAAGAAGGGGAATCAACATTAGTCAATTATTTAAGAGCTGAAATACCATTTGAGCACATGAACATAGTGATAAGTAAGCATAAATTAAACCCAAGTGTCATGCGAGACACTACGCCGAACACATATCCCCCTGGTATAACATAAAACCTTGTTGAAATCAATTGAGGGAAGGGGAAAAACATATGAGGGTGGGGTTAACATATAATCTTCCCCATTGCGTCTCAATGAGTCACCAAATAACATGGCAGAGTGAATTTTATTATCAAACTTTATAAGGTAACAAAAGTCAACCTATAGTCAATAATAAACTTAGATGAGGACAACTCATAAGATAAGTTATATCTTGTGTTAAAACCAAAAAAAAAAAAAAAAAATAGGAGTTATTAAGAGAGGTATCAGAAATGGTATCAAACAATTGGTTTACAACACTTGGATCTACATGGGCATAAAATAAAAATATAATAACTAAAAAGTTTTATTACAACTCTTACATGTTAAATGGTTGAGGAGGGAGAAAGAGAGGCTTTTAGTGAAGCCGTGAAGGGAGTGAACATCATCGATGTAAAGAATCATTAAAAGGGATATCTATTGAAAAACTAATCTCTAGGAATCAAGATATCCAAGATATGTAGTAATTCCTTTAAGAAACTATCAAAAGGATGCAAACCAAAAATAGATAAGCATAGAACAGATAACGAACAGCTATTGAGGATGTAGGTAGAGTAATATAAAATGTAAGAAGAGCAATAGAGGATGAATTCAACAATGTTAAAAAGGTATAATTATAAAAAACAATGAGAAATAATGGGTAGAACTATAATATTAAGGAAATGATTCCAAAGGAACGAAAGGAAGATTTAAAAATAATTGGTCCACCTAATCTAGGAAATGAATTATCAAATTAAACTGACATAATAAATGTGACCGCTAAATCATTAGACAATATTGAACAAAATGAACAAACACTTTGAGAAAAAAGAACAACGTAGAAGAAATATAAGGGATATAAGCGGAATTTAAGAAATTTATGACATCGATTTTTGAGAAAGAGATTCTAAAAAGAAAAAAATGCATGGTTGAGTAACATAGGAATATATTTTTATCTTTATCAATATTATAACAACCCAAAAGCTAGGATTACTACATACCAATTAAATGGTGAATCCAATATTTGGTGGGAGAATACCTAAATTTCTAATGTAATTAATAAAAATGAAACAACATGGAAACATCTTCAGGAGATATTTGAGAAAAAATATTTACATGAAAGATACATTGATAATAGAGCCAAGGATTTTCATGATTTGAAACTAGGAAGTATGAATATAGATGTCACCACCACCAAATTTTTAAGGTTGTTGATGTATGTACCCTACCTTTTGGGAGAAAATGAAAAGGAGAACAAATAACTCTAATTCTTACCGTCCTTATAATAGAATCAAATTGAATTTTACAACCAAAAAAGAATGGATAAAGTTATGAGAAAATAAAATTTGTGTCATTAGCAATTTAGTCACAAGACAAAACAATGCAAGCCAAGGTCTACTAAGAAAAAGGAGATATTGCATTTCAAAGGAAAGGGATTCTAATACCCGTAATTTATGATATGGATTTGATCACTATAATTTTTTTCTCCATCTCGATGCTTTAAGAATGAAAAAATTAGAAGAATTAACTCACGCGAACCTTTTTACTCGTAGGACCCAGTTTTTCAAATTGGGGTCTAAAACATTATCGAACAATTTTGAGGCATTAAATGAAATTTTTTTAAGGTAAAATCTTTGTTTCCTCAGCATCATACATTTTTTTCCTATTCTACACACAAATACCTTTGTAAATGTGAATGACTTTCGTCAATCATAGTTTGTATGTGAAAATTATGTCACTCAAAATTCGACATTCCTATTTTCACCAGGATAATTTGAGAGCATCCTATGTAATCCACCCTTATTCATGAAAAATCGACTAGCCAAATAATTACAGTGAACTAGATCCTAGAAAAGTATATATTGTAACTCTCGTTAATAGATGAGGTAGTCAAACCTAGCCAATAATAGGCTATCGGGTTGTAGTATAGCCAGGCGACTCGAAAGAAAAGGGGTTCCATTATTTAGAGTGCACTTGTTACATGGATGCATAAAATTAGCCAAGAGGCATAGGAGATAGAGAACAAGGAGGTGATTTGTACACTATAGTAGCCCACCGACCACAAGCCATAATTCTTTGTACTCACAACCATTTTGTTATTAGGGAAAGAGAATAGGGGAGACTCACCTTCCAACTAGCTTTTCCTCTCAACAAGGTTTCTTAGGTCTTATCTCGTGTCAAATATGTTCATGTGTCACACCTCCCTTTGTTACTATTTTTTTTATGTAAATCATCTGTCTCGATATAGTACTTTTCTTTCTCTTACGTTACATAATTTTTCTCACCTCTAATAGTTTATTTCTATCTAAGACAAAATTGTCATTAACATTATCATCTCAAACAAAAATGCAAGTTATTTTTATATTACGAACTACATATATGGTTCTTTATCTCTCCTTCTCTCTTTCTCTCTCCTTCTCTCTCCCTTTCCTCCTCTCTCCCTCACTCTCTTTCCATCTTTCCCTTGTCACTCCCTCTCTCTCTCCACCTTGCTCCCTCTACGTCGTTCTTTTTCCCTCCCTCTCTCTTCCCCTAAAACTCCATCTCTCCCCTTCTCTCTTTTGAGTCTTCTCTTCCTTCCTCTCCCTCCCTTTCTCTCCCACACCCCTCTATCTCTCCTCCCCATCACTTGCTCTCTCCCTCATCCCTCCAGCCCTTTCATTATCTCAATCCCTCTCTCCTTCTCACTCTCCCCTCGTTTTTTGTGTCTCCCTCTCTCTCTCTTCCCCTTCTCTCCATTAGAAAATCAAAAGGCATAAAATATTTTCTTACTTTGATAACAACTTGTGATAATTTTTAATTATATTTTCTTCTTATGTCTTATTTTAATCAAGAAACTATTAGACCGTAAAGAAGATGAAGATCGCAACAACAATAGAACATAGTATGTAGGATCTTAGCTATGGAAAACCCCTCTCCTAGGGGAAAACAAAATTAAAATGCTCTTCTTCTTATAGAACCAAGACAAAATGAGAGCTTCAAGACCTTTAGACCAAGACAAAGATTCGATCCAAGCACTAAGTCATCCTTCCAAGAAATAATTCTTCATATCAGCTTAAGTCAACAAAGCCAATGAAACTCAAACTTCTATTTTGTTGGTAAAATCATGTTTTCGGACCTCAACTGTAGGTTTGCAACTTAGTCTGCATCTTTTAGCCCTACAATAGGTCAAAAACTATTTTCCTTTTTGCACGTGTGAGCAGAAATAGTTAAGAATTAGGTCTTCCTTCCTTCGCTAAGGATTCTTCTTCTCTTCACACTTCTTTTCTTATTGTTTCTATTGCAGATCGAACTAAGTAATTGAAGGTGTTAAATGAAGAATAATTTCACTTCTATATATAAATTTCCATGTGGTCGAATAGGCCTTCCTAGTATGAGTTCTTCAGGATAGGTCGACCTGGTCTTGGAGGACTCTTTTGACACTTTAAACAAAAAATTAAATCTTCTCTTTTGATGCAAAATGGCCACTCGGATATTATATGCATAACAACGACTCTCTTGATTTATGAAAAATAATATTTTTACTTGAAAAGACCTAAAAGCATGAAGAACATGCTTGACCTAATTAACTTGAGCATGAAACCCGTGCTTATAAAATAATAGCTATTTTTCTCCCTTTTCCTTTTACATCAAATATAAAATATCAAGAGTACATGAGTCATTATGAAGAACGAACCTGATTAGATTTTTCAACGCTCTCCCTATCTCCTTCCTCTCCTCTTCTCTACCCTCCTCTCCTCTCTGCCTCACTTTCTCTCAATCTCTCCCTTGTCACTCCCTCTTTCTCTCCACGTTTATCTCTCTATGCCTTTGTTATTTCCTCGCTCTCCGCCCCCCTCCCCTTCTCTCTCTGCCATCCAACTTTGTTACTATCCCCTTCTTACCTCTCTTAAATTTGATAAGGTTTTATTTTGTTTAAGGAAGTATCTAAATTAAAAAGGTTGAATTGGTTGTAAAATATTAAACCTATATTTTGGATAAATCATGTCAAAGAAAATTAAATAATAAAAAACTTAAACAAATCATGCTCTATCTTTCCTCTATTATTGTTAGTCACTTTGCTTGCTCTCATCGCTTGGAGCCTTAGTTAGGATGGATCTATGTTGTTTCTTCATAACATCATTTATATTATATAAAGTTCACATCATCATACATAAAACTATTCTCATTTTTAATTTTATTAAAACCTTGATTTAATTTCTATAGAAATTAGGATGGATCTATGTTGTTTCTTCATAACATCATTTATATTATATAAAGTTCACATCATTATACATAAAAGTATTCTCATTTTTAATTTTATTAAAACCTCGATTTAATTTCTATAGAAATATTTTTACTGGTCGTGAGAATAGAGGGTTTAGATATATCTCAAAACTATTTATAACATTTTTCCTTTTAGATTCGATTGAAAAAATGTTATCAAATTAAATTAATATAAGATATTTTGATTGTGAAATAACTTATGGTTTTTGGGCATGTGGTACTCATAATTCATGGTATTGGCCAATGGTATTATACAAATCATATTTGCAAACTAATAATATCCATTTTCAAGTGGGGGTAAATATTCATAGTTAAGAATCTTGTCATATTGTTATAAAAAAATTTGAATGCGAAATAAGTTATGATTTTTTGGCATGTAGTATTGAAAAGCCATGGTATTGGCCCATTGTATTGTAACAAAATCTAGTCACATGTTCATAATATGAATGGAAAAGTGCGGGTGAATATCTATGGTTAAGGATCTCGTGATAAGCCATGGTATTAGCCCATGATATTATCAGAAATATTATTTACAAGTTAATAATATATCTAGTAAAGTGGGGGTGAATTTCCCTCGTTAAGAAACTTTCCGTGTTTTGATAAAATATTTTTATTGTGAAATAATTCATGTCTTTCAGGGTATGTTGTATTGGTAAGTCAAGGTATTGGCCCATGATATTGTAACAAAGGCGTATTTACAAGTTAATAATATCAACTATAATATGGGGGTCAATCTCCATGGTTAAATTTTTTGTCATCTTGCTATAAAATATTCTGGTTGTGAAATAAGTTATGGTTTTTGGGAATGAGGTATTTATAAGTCATGGTTTTGGCCCATGGAATTGTAACTAATCATATCCATAAGTTAAATTAATTGTAAGATACTCTTCCTTTTTTTCAGCATTATTTTTCTTTGATTTCGTTAAAATTTAGTGGGGATTTTTTGGAATGATAATTTTGAGCTCTTTATCTGCACATTTATGTGTCTCACATTTTTTAAACTGTTGATGTGAGATGGTTTTGTCATATGAAACTATAGCAAGTGTCAACTACTTTTGTAGTACTTGTTTGTCACACTATATAAATTATCTATAACAAATTGAATTTTATATTATTTTTATTAATTTAACCTTTTATTATTAATTGAGCAAACATTTTAATGTTCAAACTTATCATTTTAACTATTTATTATTAATTGATGCAATATTTAAATGTTTAAACTCATTTGCAATATCACTTTTATTTTTTATTATATTTTAATAAAACCAACATTTAAAATTATTACATACTTTCACTACACTTTACACGCGCACATATACTTTAACTTGTAGAGCCATCTTTTAGCAAAATAATTTGCAATTACATAAATAATTCAAACATATTTAAAAATTCAGAAAATACTATATTTGAAAATTAATTTATTAAAATAAACCTTAGAAAAAATTAACTATTGTGATCTAACTTACAAAGTTCCCTCTAAGCAAAATAACACCAATAGGTTGACAATTTAGGTTAAACCGGAATGGAATGGGAATGAGGGAGTTGGAAAATCGCTTAGAGAATGCCCTTTTACATTAAATCGGATTGGGGGGTTTGTTGGTTTTGTTTTTCTGGTTATCAAATATGGAATTTAAATTGACATTTAGATCTTCTTTCATCTTTATCTTTAGATTGAGATCTTTTTTATTCTTGAAATTAATCCAAAAAATAGAGCATAATCTTGTTATATATTATAATATTTTAAAATTTTATTTTTTTTTTTAATTTATTTTTATAACATTAATATTTTTAATAAAAATTAGATAAATCATTTAATATTTATATTTTGCAAAAAATTATTATCAATTAACTTTAATTTAAATAATTGAAAAAAAAATACAAAGTTAATATCGTTAAACCAATTAACAAAATATATTAGTATTTCAATTATTACTCTCAAACTTCTTTTTTAATAAACAATTTAACTTGTAGTTACTTGAACATAAAAAATAAATTGCAGAAAAGTCCACAGGTATAGTCTAAGTGCTATTCTCTCCGTAAATAGATATGATGGTTTTTCTTTAAAAATGAATATTACTTTGGCATACCATATTGCTGTTCACTTTACTAAATAAAAGTGAGAAAAATAAGTTATTACTAAAATTAATGTTTTTCTTTAATCTTTTGAAATTTAAATCATAACGTTTTGAGATTTTTTTCATTAAATTTGGTAGAACCTAATTTTGGAGATTTATAGATCACTTTCGTTTGATTTTTCAAATCTAAAAGGAGATATAGCTTTAAGGCCAAATGTTTAAGAGCATAATAGTGGTAAGGTCCATACACATATGTGGTGGCGTAGAGAAATCCTAGGAATCAAAGAAAAATATTATGAGAAACTAACTTTAAAAAAAAAAAAAAATTATAGTAATATTAATAATTAATTGTATAATTATAATGAATAATATATAAATAGAATAGAGATGATAGGAGTACTCATAATAAAATTAGATAATTAATATAAAATAATAAATGAGTAGAATAATTAGGTTATTAATAGTATTAACATATTAGATATAATAATAATAGTAATAAAAGGAAATAGAAAACAGAATAATAATGTGTAATATGAGTGATAACGTTTTGGATGGTGACTCCAACCATCATCACGGACCAACCACAGAGTCACTATTTTTTGGATGGTGACTCCATCCATCATCAGGGACCACAGAGTCACCATGCTTTGGATGGTGACTCCATCCATCATCAGGGACCACAGAGTAACCATGTTTTGGATGGTAACTCCATCCATCATCAGGGACCATAGAGTCACCATGGGAAACGTTGGAAACCTTGGACAGATCAACTACAAAAGTCTCCAATAACTAATAATGTAATTAGAGATATAAACTCTAGTGCACCTTCAAATTTACACATTAATTTTCTTTTGACTTATATTTAATCTAGTAATAACATGTTATCATTACTAAGGTGAAGTGAACTTTCCTCTTAAACAAGCACTCGGAAGTTCTGAGTTCATATAGAGTCAGTTTTCCTCTCTAAATGTTTCTAAATGGTTTCCAGAAGTAAAATGGTATAGAGACATTCTTGGATGAAGATTCATTCTCTTTTAATTTTGAAAAACAATATTTCTCTCTATCTAAAATAGGATGAGATTTCACTATGGGTTCCAAAAAATTTAAAAAACTTTTGAGTCTCTATAATATCCCATCGCAATGTGGTATGGCTTCCACTTGAGAACAAAATAATGTGTTGGGGGATTATTAAGACATTTCATCATTTCCACCTAGCCCTACTAAAACTCGAGACATGTTTAATGTTAATCATATATATAACTCATATTAACCTCGATCCCTCACATCATATGACATGTGGACGTCTCCGTTATAGCTCACAACCTCCACGATACATTTTAGACCCCTTTTCCTAGTCACTAATGGTGAACATAGTGTGTGTGTTCACTTTGTACATGGTAAGTATCAAAAACATGGTTAGCCATCCATGTAACAAAGTCACAATAGGATGACTCAAATGAGACAAGGTAATTGAATGGTGTTCCTTAATCACTACAACAAATTGGTGAGATTGACTACCATCGCAAGGTGCACGACTTTCAATTCACCCTATGACATTACCTCAGGCTGCAATGGTAAGTAAAGATTAGTTAAATTATATTGGATTAATATATGTTCCTAAGTATTTTATAGGTTTTATATTTTTCTTATTTTGTTATCATACGTGAGGAAAGTAATTTCAAGTAATGAGGTTTTTCAATGAGCTATTCAACAAAAAACTATTTAGCTAACATTTGATTCGGTATTACAAGTGTTTGAGATGACATAACAAAAATTACTTTCTATCCATTAGTATCACAAGTTTCTTTAACTTTTGGTTTCTGAAGATATGTTTATTTTAATTATGGTTGAAAGGTATCAAAGCTTTAAATTTCAAAAATAATATTGTAATAAATATTGTAGACAAATTTATTTTATTAATAATAATTAAATAGATACAATTTGATGAGAGATCTTTGTGAGTATGGATTTTGATTTTATATGAGGTGGCTCTGCTTGACTGATGACGAGCTATTAATGGAAAATGCAAAATCGAGGAATTTTTATTCTCTAAAAATAAATTTGGAAGGGCAATAAACAACATATCTTAAGGGGGGATGTAGCACAAAGGGGATATGGCCTCATGGTGGAACAAGCCCTAGGAAATAAATAGTTGTTAGTGGAAGATTTTCCACATTCTATGAGGCTATGAAGGATCAACGATGAATTTATAAGTACCCGAGGAAGAGAGAGGAGTCTCATGTTGTGAGAGAATAAGTGAAAGGTTGAGCTTGACCTGTGAATACCACCATCTACTACTTGAAAGTGAAAATCCACAGAGCTAGAATAGGCTTGAGGAACTCATCTCTATAAAATCACAACCCAAGGCTTAGGGGTGTGTTGGTAAAGAGATTTGTCTTATCGATCTACTACAGACAGGTGGAACATACCCCATAAATTTGTATCATCCATATGGTTGTTGGTTCATCCAGTCCTTAATGCATGTGTTCAAGTAGTGATTTCAATTCATTACTACTGATGTTACATGTAAGGTATATTAAATCATGCACAAGTTCATAAAATAAGGTTGCTTAGGATGGTAGTGCCTTTTTAGGCAAATTGATAGAAATGAATATCTTGTAGGCTTTACTACCAATCATTATAACCTTTAGGAGAAGGTTATTATCCCACCCAACAATGTCATATCAATCTTACTGTCTACATGTTTTCAAGGTTAATAGAAA
>APFE030869087.1:0-49869 GCA_000404065.3 Pinus taeda | reverse complement strand
TTTTTTAAGTGTTTTAATACATATACGCGGGTTAGGTATGTATGAACCCGCGTATACACGCGTTTAACTCAGGGCAATGTCGCGTACAGGGAATAAAACACTGTTTTTTAGATTTTGAACCAGGTTTGGAAGGAGGGGTTTCCCTAGGCCATGGGTGTAGCATCACAAACCATAATGGTGAGATTTGGAGCTATAACAGTCCTAGGGTGCTAAGCTTCAGGGATCTCTTCAATTAGATATGTCATATGCCATTATATCAGTTTTTGGACAACCCAAGAAACTATATAGAGAAACATTTATGAAATATGTAGTAAGTAGTTAGGAAAAACCCCAAAATTTCCCCATCTACTCAGTACACTCTGATATGGATTCTTTCATTCTTTACAATGCAGAAATCGGTCCTTCAAATACCTTAGAGGTTTTAGCAGCAGAACCAAAAGAAATTGAAAAATAAAAATCAAATGTTCATATTTAGGAAATATCAAACAACAAAGAAAAATCAGATGACAATGAAGACCCAAATGCCATGGTTAAGCAAGTTCCCACTACCCCGGATACAAATTATGAACATGAAATCCTTTGGAATTTAGAGTTTGATGGCTCAGTAAATAAACTAGGAGCAGGGGCAGGAGTTTGGATGTATAATTTAGAAAACGATCATGCTGAAGGCCATGCCTACAGATTAAATTTTAGATGCACCAATAATATGGCAGAGTATGAGGCTCTCTTGTTAGGTCTTAAACTTATTAAAAGATTAGGAGCTATAAGGGTGTCCATCATGGGAGATCCAGAATTAATAGTTAAATAGATTAAAGGGACTTACTCAACCAAGGATGCTAGACCAGGATATTACATAGGAACAGTCATAGAAATCTTTAACACTTTTTTGGAAACGCAGCTTGCAACTATTCCCAGAAAACACAACATGCAAGCCTACAGTCTGGCCATGTTTTCCAGCACCTTCAGATTACATTTTCAACCTAATCATCAGTATACTGCTGAGATTAGGCATAGACCAGACATCCCTGATAATCTTAAGAACTGGCAGGTTTTTGATAGTGATAAGCAGATTAATAATTTTTTAACTTTAGAGGAGAAATTTTCTAACCTCAAAATAGATGTTGATACAGCTACTAATTCTAATCAAATAAATGAGGTAGAAATTAGCATTTCGGAAGAGAATCTAATAAATATGCTTCACCCAACCAAATTCACACAAACATAAATTCAAGACCTAAAACAAATGGACCTAGATGAAATAATTGAAGAAGAAACAGAGGTTATCAACCTAAACGACAATCATTTACCCAAAAGATTGACTCCTTTGGAAAATTTGTTTGACTCTAATGACATTCCAAAGAAACCTAAAATGGAGCCTTTAAAGGCATACATTGAAGAGTATAACTTAGGAACACAGGATAATCCCAAATTGATAAAATTGTCAAAATCTTTACCTCCTTATCAGAAGCTAAAGTATGTTGAATTTATGAGGGAATTCCAGGATGTTTTTGCCTGGAGTTATGAAGATTTAAAATCCTATGACGCCTCTATTATTCAGCACATTATACCTTTGAAAGAAAATCAAAAGCCCTTCAAACAAAAGCTCAGAAGAATTAACCCTGTGCTATTACCATCAATTGAGAAAGAAATCAAACGCATGTATGAAGCAGGGATTATTGCCCGTATTAGGTTCTCAGAATGGGTATATAATCTGGTACTTACTAGAAATAAAACAGGTGAAATAGGATTATGTGTTGACCTAAGAAATGTGAACAATGTCTCTCTGAAAGATAACTATTCATTACCCAAAATGGACCATATATTGCAAAGGGTAGTTGGTTCTTCAAGAATCTCACTTTTAGATGGGTTTTTAGGGTATAACCAAATCTTAGTTCATCTTGATGACCAAGAGAAAACATCATTTACAACACCATGGGGTACCTTCATGTACATTAAAAGGCCCTTTGGACTAAAAAATGCAGGAGCAACTTTTCAAAGAGCAACGGACATTGCCTTTACAAAAGAAGTTCATGATTTTCTTATTATATATCTTGATGATCTCACTGTTTTTTCTAAATCATA
Organism: Pinus taeda; assembly: GCA_000404065.3. Lineage (NCBI taxonomy): Eukaryota > Viridiplantae > Streptophyta > Pinopsida > Pinales > Pinaceae > Pinus > Pinus taeda. Next base: position 47,787 of record APFE030869087.1, on the reverse strand, counting down.
TCAACAACACTTGGAGCATCTCAGGCAAGTCTTTTTAAAGTGCAGAAAATATGGTATTTCTTTGAATCCAAAGAAGTGTTTGTTCGGTTTGGAGGAAGGAAAACTGTTAGGTCGCATCATTTCTAAGGATGGCATTCGAATTGACCCTTCCAGGATCGAAGCTATTTTACAAATTCCCTATCCCAGAAACATTAAAGAGATGCAGGAATTTTTAGGAAAGATTGATTTTTAAGGAGGTTTATTTCTAACTTAGTTGAACTCATTAGATCATTAAATAACATGTTTAAGAAGGATTCAACCATTAATTGGACAATTGAGGCTAAAAAATCATTTGAAGAAATCAAAATAGCCTTAACAAGAACACCAGTCCTCACAAGCCCACAGTTTGATAGAGACTTCATCATTTTTTCTTTTGCATCAGAACACACCATAGCTACAACTTTACTACAAAAAGATGATCAAGGATGTGAAAAATGCATAGCATTTTTTAGTAAAGCTCTCAGAGATGCATCGTTAAAATACAAAAAAATGGAGAAACAAGCTTTTGCATTGGTAAAAGCTCTTAAAGATTTCAGGGTCTATATTTTATATTCGCATATAATAGCTTATGTTCCTAATGCAGTAGTCAAAGACATCCTAACTCAAGATGGAATTGATGGCAAAAGAGGAAAGTGGATAGCTACTATCTTAGAATATGATTTAGAGCTAAAACCCACTAAGCTAATTAAAGGTCAGGGATTGGCTAAACTCATGGCAGAAACTAATTGCCAAGCCCTAGACATAAATCTCATTGCAGAGCTGGATAACGAGCAGGAGATGGTGACTCCACAGATCAACCAGGCCTTTTCAGATTCACCATGGTATGCTGATATTATTTATGTGTTACAAAACCTGCAGGCTCCTCCAGGGTTCTCCAGAACCAAGAATATATTTTTGAAAATGAAGTCTTCAAAAATTTGCATTTTAGATAATTCTTTATTTTGGAAAAATCATGAAGGCATATTGTTAAATTGTTTATTGAAAGAAGAAGCTGACAAGGTTCTCCAAGAATTTCATGCAGGGAACTATGGTGGACACCTCTATTGGAAGTCCACTGCTGACAAAATTCTAAGAGCTGGATTTTATTGGCCATCCTTGTTTGCAGATGTAAAGAAATTTGTAACTTCCTGTCACAAATGCCAAATATTTGAAGGAAAAATAAAATTGTTGCCTTTACCATTGAAACCTATATCCACCGAGAAACCTTTTCAACAATGGGGTCTTGACTTCATTGGAGAAATTCTTCCACCCTCTTCTGGTCAACATAAATGGATACTCACTGCAACTGACTATTTTACAAAATGGATAGAAGCCATTCCCTCCAAACAAGCCACAGACACTGTCATCATAGGATTTCTAGAGGCTAATATTATGTCCAGGTTTGGTTGCCCAAATAAAATCATTACTGAAAATGTTGCAGCTTTCAGGTCAAAGAAAATGATTACTTTCTGTAACAAGTATCACATCACATTGGGTCATTCCATAGCTTACTATCCTCAAGGGGATGGACTTGTAGAATCTTCCAACAAGAGTCTAATTAATATCATCAAAAAACTGTTGGAAAAAAAATAAGAAATCTTGGAACAAAAAATTGATCAATGCTCTGTGGGCAGACAGGCTTACAACCAAAAAATCCATTGGAACCAGTCCCTATGAGCTAGTATATAGCATGGAGGATATTTTTCCCTCATCTTTAGGGGTTCCTGTCATGGAATTATTGCAAGAAGCTCAAGTGGAACCAAATGATATACAGAGAAGGATAAACCAGACCATCCATTTGCAACAAACCAAGGAGGAGGTGTACCAGAGATTTCAAGTACTACAAGAAAAACTCAAGAATATCTTTGACAGAAGGACCAAGGCAAAAGATTTCTACCTTGGAGACAAAGTGTTAAGATCAGATTCAAGAAGAGAGGACAAAGGAAAACATGGGAAGTTTGAATTCCTGTGGAAAGGACCATATATAATATATGCTTTCAGAGGAAACAATGCATATTTTCTTAAAGAGTTAGATGGTGCAGAACTTGAAGGAGGACCAGTTAATGGTCGGATGTTGAAGCATTACTTTGATCCCAGTTTTTAACTCTGATTATATTTTTAACTATACATAATATATCATTTATAATGTCAGCGTTGATTGGATGGTAAACTTGTGAAGTTGAAGCCCGAAGAGAAGGCCCTAAGCTTCAGAAGCATTGCTGTCATACATACAATAAAGCAGCAGGAAAAGGAAGATTCCATAGCACAATCAAAGTTGTTCAGAAAGCCATTGATCTACATTTCTTGACATTTCACAAGGAAATGCCATCCCCAAGTGAACCCTTTGTTAGGTTCCTATACCAATAGGTGTCATATATCATGATTCACTTGGTTTAGCTTTGAAATATGTTCATACCTTTACTTGTTGCAAAGTTTTTCCATATTTGTGGAAAATTAAAAATTAAAAAATGTAAAGAGGTTATACCCTAGAAAAAGAATAAAAGGGTAAAAAGAATAAAGAAAAGGTCAAAAAAGGAAAGAAAATGAACTCTAACAAAAAGAAAAGACCATGAAAGTGCGCAAGTCTAAATGCCACTACTTTTTTACTTTTGTATAATAAAAAAATTATGTGTAGCTTGTCACCTATGTCACAATTCATGAATAGTCAAATAGTTTAAGCTTGACTAGTTCATAGTTTCAATTTCATGTTGTAGATATAGAGAATAAAGATCTGACCAAACAGTATAATCTTGGCAGATAAGTAGATAGGTAGAGTGAATAAAAGGAGCTCAACAATTTAATCTGAGCTCTTGGATGTAATAAGTGTAGATTTAGATAGGCATCACTATGTAAAAGAAAAGAAAGTTTGAAAAGGGTTTTCCAATCTAAGTGCACCCTAATAAAGAATTGACAATGCTAGGGTAAAGTAGGTAGGGTAAGTAGATGATGGTCGCAGAATAAATGTGTGGTGAATGTTAAGTTTAAATGCTCAAATATTTTAACTTTCATCACTAGGCAAAGGCATGTATCACATGGAAGGCAAATCAACATTTAAAGTCACAATAATTAACCTCCCCATCCATTTCCCCTAAAATTTTCACTAATTCCCTAAGTGCTAAAGGTAATTGTCATAGTTAGAGGGGCTTAGAGCATTTATCTGACTTTTGGAGGGACCATACCCTCGGCCCAATAATTGGGAATGCCTAAAGTACTTAAGTCCCTTTCATCAACATTACCCCCCCCATAAGATCACTCATTCCTTTGATAAAACTTTTCCTATGTAAAATCCTATTTTACTTAGGGAAATTGAAATAAATCCTCATAAAACCCTCTTATACACTTTAGCCTAAGTCAATATGTTATATGATGAAATACTTTCGGAAAACATTGAACTTAGCGCTTCCTATTCATTTAGTCATATTAAACATTAATGTTTTATTATATAATTCCCAAATAAAAGAAAATTACCCAAGCTCGTATTATTATACTATGCAAAACCCCAAATTATTATATATCCCACCCCGATGGTTAAGTATAACCATAAAACAAATAAACAAATGGGATTAATTAACTAATCTGTAGTTGGTTAAGAACCTGACCCTGCCACCATTTAATGAGGATTAATTTAGTCATTTGGACTAATTAATAACTCCCTCAACCAATCAAATCACCCCCAATACTATTAAATCCTTTAATTATTATCGAACCCACCCCTCTTATCCTTCGATCACGTCATTACCTCGACAACCATCCGATCAGATCCTTTAGATCCGACAGCCTTCGCTCATATCGCGCGGCCCTTTTGGTCGACCTTTAGTGCGCGATGTGAGCGGTTTCATGTACAGTGTCGATACTACGTGTCGAAAGACGTATGGCATCGCACTGCTTCCCCCAAATACCACTTCCCACCCATAAGCGGTGAGATGAAACCTGCTTACCACCTCCCACTAACAACAAAACGTCAAGTCGCCTCCCCGTTGATGCCACCTGTTGTATCATGAAATCGGCCAAAAACTTTGACTTTGCATAAAAAAACAAATTTAATCTGTTTTTCCGTTATTGTTCTAAAACTCATGCATGCAACCAGAACGTGAATTCGACCAGCTTGTACTTCAACCATCAACTGTGCCGAAAATTGCAATCTGACACCGCTCCAGTCCACCATTTGCACCCAGTGAACCAGTACTCCATTTTCAATCACTCAGGTATCTACTAATTTCCTACCCGAAACCCTATAAATACTTGATTTCTTCTGTGATTACGTTGAAAACCCCAAAATTCAGTGTAATTCGGTTGTAGAACTTCAAATTAAAGACTCCCAGGACCCTCTGTTTCACCTATCCCACTCAAAAACCCCATTTCCATCTCTGAATCCACAAGAACCAGAAATGGAAGCCCCCGTAGCCCTCAATGTGCCTCCTATCACTACTCATAAAGATTTGGATTATCTTCCCTTAGCAGAAAAAGATTTTCAAATAAAGGACCTCACATTTAATGATTCCCCCTTGAGACTGCATTGTAAATACTGGAACCTTTACCTCAATAATGTTGACAATATTGGTCTGTGGGAATCAAATCTCCCAAAGTACCAATTCCCTTTTATGCACATTTTTCCAGACATTGTTCACCAGTGCCATGCAAATTATAACCCTAATCTCAGAGCTGTGATGTCCCTTGACCAACAAATCCTTTTTACCATTACAGCAGACTCCATCGATGAAATATTGCAGTTGCAACTTGGTCAGAATCTTACACCTCTGTCTATTGCTAATTTACTTGACAAGTCTTCCAAACTTTCTAGCTCAGAGATTGCCAGAGTTTTCCAAATGTTCATGCTAGGGCAATACATTTCAGAAAACCCTCCACCCTACATGACAACTGCATTTACAAGCTTAGGGAGGGATATCATTCCCATGATTGCATGTATTCTTTGTTTCTCAACCAATGAATATGTGGATGAAATGACCTTTTCTTATATGACTATCTTCACCCCTGGCCAACCCCCTATTGCCAAGTATGACTATGCTGCATTTATAGCTGACAAAATCCATGATCAGTTCATGAGATTAGAAAATGAGAGAGTTTTTAAGTATTCCACATTCTTGTATCACCTCTTCCTGTATTACCAAACTGAAAAATTCCCATTCTCTGTGAATAAGCTTGATACTAAAGGTAATCCCAAATCAGTCATTTTCTGGACTTCCATCTTCGAATACTCATACACTTCTCCCCATTCATACAATGAATTCATAGATCAATTTGTCTAGCCTGTACCCACCATGCTGACAGGACATTCTCCCCCAAGAATCAATGATGATATCAAGAGAATCCTTCAACGGTCAAAGCAGTACAAGATAGGTGACTGGTACTTGTACCAGAATCACACTGAGATCCGAATTTATGGTTGTGAACTCCCTCCTTTCAAGCTGCCTAAGTATGTTCCTATGGGATTGTTTGCCCTAGAGTATCACAGGAAAATGTTAAACTCTAACCAAATTCATTTCACCAAGGCAAAGAAGAAATCCTAATTGAGGATTAAAGACCACTTAGGCCCATTTGTGTGCAATAATAGAGAAGCAGGGAAAAGAGCAGAAGAAATCATAGAAACAGCAATGAGACTAAAGAAAAGCTTTGCTTGGGTTTATGACCCTCATGGTTTCATCAGTGACAGAAGGAAAAAACATAAGCTTTCACCCTACATCCACCACAGAATTCTTGAGATAGAACAATATGCCAATATGAATAAATGGAGGTAAGGGACATTGATAGAGGAAGATAGTGATAAAGTTGAAGTTGAGAATGTAATGAAAGATTTGGAGAAGAGACTTGACTTGGACTCTTTTGTACAGGTGCATACCGAGTCTTTCCCAAGGCTAGCCCAGGAAACCAGTGCTCCCACAGCAGAGCAATCAAAGGGACAAACACAGGAAACTAGTGTTCCTACATCAGAACAAATAGAACAGCCAGAGTGTTATAGACATATTTGGGCACATCAACCACAAACTTATATGTCGATAAACTAGGGCTCATCAACCCCTAAAAGATTTATTTCATACCCTAAAAGAACATAGTCATCTGATTACATCATTCCCCAAAAGTTCCACCTGAGAAACCATCCAGAAATGGCCTAAATTAAACCATATTGACTGCTCCACTGGCAAGGTGCGATGCATACTGAGTGGTACACTGCCAGGGTGCGATACATACTGATTAGGCCTTATATAGGGTGCAATGGGCGAGGATGGACAAATTTCTGAGACAGTTTGCTAGGTGGTTGCTCATGGAATCTTCTAGAAACTTCTCCTATGCCACTTGCCTCTCTAAATTCGCCCAGGGATGAGTAACAGATCCAAGAAATCTCCAAGTGGAACCAATTGTAACAAGTGGAATGACACTAATCAAACTCCATGGATGACTCACACCCTTGCACACATCTATAAATGGATCCCTCGTCTAAGATATTTGGAGGCTGGAATATTGTGAATTGTAAGGAAGTGTTGATAGTTTGTAATTGAGGAAAGAGCATTGTATTGTTGGTGTGATCTTGCTATTTCATGAGGTGAAGAGGGATTGAAGCTAGGAGGATGATGCTAGATCAGACAACTGGGTTGTAATTCTCCCTCCTATTAATAAAGTTCCTCAAGTTTTCTTCCATATGATTGTGCAATTGTGAATGTTATCATTTGGGAATGCTATCATTTATTCATTATATATCTGATTCTGTAATGTTTATGTTGTAATAGATCACGATGCTTTGACGGTTCTTTGTTGCTGTTCTTGTGCAGGTACTCTCCAAGCGGGTTAAGTACGATTAGGAGTTGCAAGCTTTGTCAAGGGGGAGAGAGATCAAGCAAGGGATGAAGCGGAAGTTCCAGGTTGGTTCAATTATCTTTTTCTTATCTGTTACACGTAGAAGAAATCGTTGAATTGCTTTAAACTATTGTTTACAGGGTATATGCCAAACCTAGAGGGCTAATCATTCGACAAGACACTAGTTTTCCCATAAACAAATTGGCGACTCTGTTGGGGAAGAACAAATGTTTGTTTGTTGTTATTGTTTGTTGTATTGTTTGTTTTATAAACTATAGGCAGAGTCTGAAGTCAGCCAGGTAGCCTTCGAACAGCTCTTGCTCTGCAATTGCATAGTAGATGAATGCTACTTCAGTCAATCTCTGGTTTAGTTTATAAATTAAACATTTGACTTACAAGCATATCTAGATGCCCTTTTGGTAGCTCAGTAACCTCTCAAGACATTCCTCTATATTTTTCTCTTTACTGTCCATCAAAGCTCAGCTTAACTCACTGAAAACAGTTACACATCTGAGCCAAAACCCACTTCAATTGCGCTACCTGGACCATCACACTGTCTTCCACTGTAACCCAGTATGCATCGCACCTCCCGAGTGTAGTAAGTGTGATGCATCCCTGTTTCTGTAAAGCCCAGGTGCGATGACTGACTGAACCCTTTTTCCATTCTAGAAATTGGGGGTTTTTGACCTTGTTTTCAGTTTTGTTTAGTTGTTTTGCTGCATATGAACAGTGCCTCCTTACTGAAGCCTACTTGTATCACATAAATCAGCGTCAATTAGATTAGGATTAGTTAATGTTTTGTGTATTTGTTCATCATTTACAATCCTTTGTTGAAAATTTGTTTAAATCGATTTGTCGCTTTGATACAAAAAGTGTCATAATTGTCGTTTTGTGTCAAAAAGAGAAGTGTCGTGAATTCTTCCTTCCCTTGATAATCGATTGAAATTTTCTTCATGTATTTGGTTTGATTTGTTTATATTCGAAGTGTCGAAAGCATTTTTATTCAAAATTGAAAAGTGTCGTTGAGTCTTCCTTTCTCTTTTGAAGAAGAAATTGTCGAAAATGTCATTTTGAAAGAAACTTTCCAGATCTTTACTGCATTTAGTTTTCCTTTTTGGCATTTTTCACATTAAGGAGAACTAAAACAAATACATGCATTTGCATTTAGCATTTTAGATTTGAGTGCAAAAAATGATTTAGGAAAATTCACTAGTGTGTGCTCTTTGCTCTTTGTTTGAAAGAATTGTAATCTTCTTTCTCTAGTAGCTAGGATTTTCATTGCTCAAAATAAACAAAGACTGTTTATCATTGTAGATTGCATTTTAGGAATTTCAAATCAACATCACGCGATGAACCATTGAAAGGAAAACTCTAAACAAGATAAACTTTAAAATAAATTTCAATGAACCTAACAACACTTTGGAACTTAACGCAACATATCTAGAGGTCTAAGCTAGAGACGTGTTCCGACGTCATTAAATCTAGTGGCTATCGTTTTCATTGAAGGTTGGGTGATTCCTCCTCCTTGATGCGGCAAGTGCTAGCATGGACTTGCGCTCCCCGTACCATCGCGTATATATTGGGAGACCACAATAGACTTATATCCTTTATCCATAGGAAACTGAGTCTTCCGCCTTATTGATTGCAATGCACTAAACACAGCATTCGGGAAGATTGACTATCGTACATAAGTCCTTGGTAATTTCTTGTTAGTTTATCACCAAGGTGTATATTGTAGTTTTTCGAATGGTTTGGTAATCCCTCTGTCTAGATTTTCCAAAGTAGTCACTTTCATTCCTTTTTTACTCTTTAAAAGAAAAGGTCCATCTAAGCACTTGTCACTTCAGGCTCATTAAAAATCGAAGGAGACTAGAGTCATCTTTAGCTTTTTCTCGCCTCTTAAAAACTAAAAAATCAAAGTTGTGTCCAAGCATCTTTAAAATTAATTGAATTCGGAATAACATCCCTGTTCCTTAGTTGATCTTAGGTTGAGATATATGGAGACAAATCCAGAGTCCACCCACCAATCAAGGAATCCCTTTTGAGGGGAATCCTAGTCCTTTTCCTTCTTTCGAAAATATTGGTGCTCCTTATATGGCTACATTGTCCCTTCTGGGATTTACCATTGGCCTACCAGTATGGTTGTTTCCAACCTCCTTGGTTCAAAATGTCGAGACTTCTCTGAAATCGAGTACACCTCCAACTGGACAAAATCAAACTCCAGTTGATCCTAACGTTGACCATTTTCCTTCTTCCTCATTTGTTTCTCCCTCCCCTTCTTCCTCTTCACTTGGTGAAAGTATTGATACTAGTAACCAGGTGGCTAAGAAGTAGAAGAAGAAGCCAATTCAGCAAGGGGCCAACCAAGCAACCATTGCTTTGAATGCAACATCTGATGAAAACCTGTTCATTAAGCCTCACAAAGTCAAATATCCATGCATAGTGTGTACAGGGGACCATTTTCATCGAAATTGTCCTTATTTTCCTCGGATCTTGAAACAATGGTCTTCCCGTTCACACCATCCCGTGTCATCAACCTCTAAAGATCATGTTGGTAACACACCATCAACTAGTGATAGTAAAGTTCATGGACAAAAAGGAAAAGTCAAGCTTCCATGTAGGTTATGTGAAGGTATACACCCCTTTCACCTTTGTCCCTATTTCGATGAAGCCAAAAGAGTGTTGGATAACCATCCTGCTTCACCGCAGCAACTTCCATCTGGTTACAGAAAACTTTCCTTGAATCCTTCACTAGGTACCAACTGACTTAAATCAATTGTCGGTCGAAACCACTCTCTCTGAAAGTGAATCTTATGAATCTATACCCAACCAAAATCAACAAGTTGAGGTAACAGTTGAATCGATTTCACCTTCAGTTGATCATACCTTTCCCGAAGAGAGTGAAAATGATACTGCTCAAGTTCTTTTTGTTTCCTCAGATTCAAATAAGCTTGGGGGCAATCCACCTATTCCATCAAGACAGGAGGGAAATCCTCCAGTTCTCGTAACTCAAGGGGTTAAGTCTCCCGTTTCTATGGTACCCCCTCCAAGTAGTCTAGTCACTTCCTTTGATTGGAATCGACTGTCAGGATCCCGCCTTCCTTCTTATGTGCCTTTCCAGATCATAGTCCAAGTTTGTAAAATTATTGTACCTAGCACTATTATAGACAAAGGTGCATCAGTGAGTATCCTTTCCTCAACTGCTTGGCAAGCGCTCGGTTCGCCAACACTTGTGCCTGTTACACAAAATCTATTGGGCTTTAAAAGAGGATCCAGTTGACCGATAGGGATCCTTCCTCAGTTACCTATCACTTTGGGAGGGAAAACCATTTATCTGAATGTGATGGTAGTCCCAGGACCTTTAGATTACAATTTACTTCTTGGGCGTGACTATGTTTATCACATGGGAGCTATTGTTTCAACACTCTTTCAAGTGATTTGTTTCCCACATGAAGGTAGGATTGTCACCGTTCACCAACTTTCATTTCCTGGTCCAAATATAGCTCCTAGTCAACCATCTTCCCTTTATGGTAATTTTGTACAAATGGTATCATCCCCGCCACGGGTTAATTATGTGGCAACTTGTTCCATACCTACATCAACTGGTGACCAATTCAGTGATGTTGTACACCATGTACTAGGGGGATTGGAACCAGATCTCTCCTTCATGACCACTTATGAGTTCTGAACAAGGGTCTTCAAGGATAGTTCGTTGTCTTGTGTCAACCTTTTAAAAAAATGAAACCAAGGGTTCGAGGATAGTTCATTGTCTTGTGTCAAATTCATTAAAAAATGAAACCAAGGGTCTCTGAGCATATTTCCTTGTCTTGTGTCAAGCTCATTAAAAAATGAAACAAGGACCCCTGGAGAAAAGTTCCAAGTTGAGTCTCTAATTAGATCTCGTAAAATCCCAGTCGAGTCTTTCCCTTGATCTCCTAAAAGAACCTTCATTCTACCCACCTGATAGCCATGAGTAGTCTACTTAAGTGAATGTAATGAACCTTGGGGGGCATGCACCTAGTGGAAAAATAAGTTTCCCTGTAGGTTACGTGAAGCCATTCACCTTTTTCTATTTGGATAAAGCCAAAGAGGTTGTTAGATTCCTATACCAATAGGTTTCATTTTTCATGATTGACAGTGGAAGTGCTAAATATGTTCATCCCTGCATGCTGCAGAGGTTCCATATTTTGTATACAGGAAAAGAAAATTAAAAGATGAAAAGAGGGTATACCTTAAAAGAATAATTAAAAGGCAAGAAAATCAATTGGTCAGAAAAAAATAATGAAAATGAACCCCAAACCAAAGACCAGGAAAGTGGCTAGTTAAAATGCCACTGCTATCTTATTTTGCAAGATTACCATGTGGAGGTATTGCTGCTCATTTCATTTGATGGATGGCCCAACAGTTCAATCTGGACCATGCCATGTTTAAATTGTTGTTGTAGAATAGAGAAAGCAATACCTGTCCAAATAGTTCAAACTTGGCAGATGGCTAGCTAGGTAGAGAATTTAAGGATCCCAATTGCTTAATATGGGCCCTTGGAAGAGATAAGGGTACATTTAGATAGGAGGGCAGTCAAAAGAAAAAGGGAAAATCAGGGTTTGCCAGTTCAAGTGCACCCAATGCAAAGGAAGAAAAAATGTTAGGTGTATTAGGCTGGGTAGGTAGTTTGAGGTTGCAGAAGTAGATTGGTAATCACTTGTGGTCTTGTCAAGAAATACTTATCTCACTTATGGCATTGGCACCATGGCAGTTGTTTGGTGGTACAACAAGGAAGCATGACTAACTTCCCCATTCATTTCCTCAAAAATCATTCACTAACATCCCTTCAAGGACCTTGGGATCTGCCCAAAAAATTCCATTTTCACTCCATTCTTGTTAAAAACCAAGTTGACATCTGAGTTGACTTAGTCAAAAGAAACCACATTTCTTATGTAAAATTAATCTTTACACAATCCATTCATTTCCCTATGCTTAAGTCTCCATTCTATAAACTTAGCATACATCCATTTCCTTTTCATTCCATATTAACATCTAACCCTATTATCTAGCTCCCTAAATCATTTCCCCTCCCCCTATCCTACAAGAAACTATATAAAAACCCCAAAAATATTAAATATCCCACCCCATGGCAATATAGCTATATAAATATAAAGTCCGGGAAATACTAGGTCTATTTGGGGCCTTAGTATTAGCCCTTCCGCGTTCATTATCCTTGGGATTTATTTAACACCTGGTTAAATAAATAACCATACTAAACCCTCCCCCACACACCAAACTATACCATTACCCCGCGCATGCATTTCATTTGGATTTTATTAATATTTGATTAATAAATAACCGAAACCCGGCGGAACATTAATTCTCAACCTAAGGTTTTAACCCACTGAAACCATGCAATAATCAATGCTTATCGGGCACGCTGTTCTACTAAACTCCGATCATCTTGCCCTCCCGTCCGACGTCGGATCACTCCCCACAGGTCCGACGACCTTCGTTGATATCAGGCGCCCCTTTGTAGCGATACGATAGTACCCGATGGTCGACGGTTTCACCGTCGTACACCAGGACAGCTGTCAGCCTCCTATTGCATCGGGCCGCCCCTGACACATACCACTCCCGTACCAAAAGTGGTCCGACACAAACCACTTACCGCCCTCCCCGCTTGCCTACGTCACCACATGAAGATGCCGCCACATCACCCTGCCACTGTGTTGTACCTGCGCCATGTCACCTGCTGACGTCATCACCCTGCCACCGTGTCATGATGACGTCATCATCTATGTCACCCACCACGTCATCTTCCGTACCCGCTACCCGACAAAACATACGTCATGATGACGTCATCCGAGGAAAGCGCCAAATTTCAAAAATTTGGTTAAAAGTCGTGAAAACGACTATTTTTGGTTTATTTCTATTTTCGTTGTGTAAACGACGTGCATGCATTTTTCGACTATTTTCACTCCCGGAGCTTCTACAGCCTGTCAACCTACAAATTCGACATCGTGGTTCGTCTCCGCAGTTTAATCCGTACCTATCAACTGCCCTCAGTGCCCTGTAAAGAGGTATTTATCCGCATTTCACCCCAATGCCCTATTTTTTCTCTTCTCTGTTCAAGATTGCCGAAGGTACCTGCATTTTATCTCCATTAGCACTCCTACCAATCCTCCCATGTTCATTATTTCTCATTTGAGCTGATAATTCACAGCAAACCTCTAATTTCAACTAATCTCCTCTGCAAAGAAGCTATTCCTACACACTGTTCGTCTATATCCACCCACAAACTCCACAAATCGCTCAAACTTTGAGTTAAATTAGCCGAGCGCCCTGTTCCGATTAATTGCAACCTATTCTCTTAAAGGGGAACCCTCAGTTTCCCTTTCCCTTTGCAGACTTGTGCCCCTTCGGTTGAAATTCAACTCCACTTCTCTCGGCGCTCAGTCCACAGAGCCTGCAATTCAACAATTTTATGTGAAAAACCCAGTCAAAGGGCTGTAAATTTGTTGTTCATCATAAACTGAACACACAGAAATTGGTTTGGGAAAGAAATTCAGTTTTCATACGGCTGTCAATATCCTCTTAGCTTAAATTCCACTTCCTGTTGTTGTTTGACACCTACATTTCCATCCATACCAGCACTATCAGATATGGAGACTCTAGTAGCCTTGAGCATTGCTCCTTTAAATGCTCCACATATGGACTTAGAGTGGCTACCATTAGCAGACAGAGACTTTCAGATCAAAGATATGATGGGCCTTACTTCTCGCCTCAAAGTTGTGGGTCAATTCAAACACAATCACATGAATAACACTGATATTTTAGGGATTTGGCAATCCAGCATGCCCATCTACTACCTTCCAGAAGTCAATGTGCTACCTGATTTCATCCACCTATGCCATGCACACTATGAACCCACTCTGAGGGCAATTTTCAATCCAGATGGGTCTATGCTCTTCTATATCACTCCTCAAGCTATAAATGAAATGTTGAACTTTGAGCCTCCTCAGACTCTGGTTCCCCTCACAATGAAACTCTTGGTGGATCAGCGTGCAAGGCTCTCCAAAGCAGAAATATCAAGAGTTAGTCAGTTGTTTATGAAGCCAGAGTGCCAATATGATCATCCCCCTCCCTATCATTAGGTTTCATTTAATGAAACAGGAAAGCTCATGGCGGACATGATTTCATACATCTTAGGATGCAAAACAGGAGAATTTGTGGATGAGACTGTATTCTTTCTCCTAACCATATTCACCCCAGGGAAGCCCCCTGCTGTCATGTATGACTATGCCACATTCATAGCAAACAAGATACATGAACAATTCATGATGATGGAGAGAGAAAGATTGTTTAAATACACTTCTTATATATACCACTTGCTGCTCTACTATCACCCAGATAGTTTCAAGGTTCCTCTCAGGAGATTAGACCCAAAGGGAGAGAGGAAGATCTGTTGTTTATTGGACCTCAGTTTTCCCATGAAGTCCACCATTCTCCATACACATATTGTGAGTTTATTGACCTATTCATTTACCCTGCTACTTGCCTATTGATGGTGACTCCTCCTACCAGGCTTACTGTTGAAATGCAAAGGATCTTGCATCTTTCTAAGGGCTATAGCATTGGTGATTGGTACTTCTACCAAAACCACACAGTAATCAGAATTTATGGGTGTGAGTTGTCTCCCTGTAAGCTGCCAAGATATGTCCCGATGAGACTTTTTGCCTTGGAATATTTCAGGCAATTCAGTAATGCAGACTTGACCCATTTCCATGGGAAAAATAAGAAGGCACAGCTTAAAATCAGACACCAGTTAGGTCCCTTTGTTTTCAACAAAAGGGAAGAAGCATGGAAAGATGCAGATAACATGCTAGGACAAGAAATCATGCTGAAACAGAGCTTCTACTGGGCACCATATGACCCTGAACACTTCATAAGCCTTAGAAGAATCAAACATAGGCTTTCAGCATATGTGCGCCAGCTACTCCCCCACGTTGAACAATATGCCAATCAACCAAAATGGGTAAAGGGCACCTTGGATGATGAATATCTCACTGAAGAAGAAAAATTAGAGAGAGACATGAAAGAAATTGAGAAAAGAATTGACCTGGATTATGTTGTACAGGTCACCTTCACACAGCCTCAACTAGTGGGAGAAAGCACATCAACTGCTACTTCAAGGCAGCCTGCTAAAGAGGCCATATCATCAGCACAAAAGGGCAAAGAAATTGAACATTTTGAACAGCAAAGCACAATGGAGGAGCAGCCATCCTCAAATCCAGAAAAGGGACAAGAGCAAAGCCCTTTAACACAAAAAAAATCACCAGAAATCCCTGCGCTACAAACTCCTCACAATGAGGAAAGAGGTAAAAAGAGGGATAGAACAGATGGGACACCCACAGGGGCATCCACGGACCAGCAAGGAGAAAAAAGGCAGAGGCTAAACCCCTATGCCGAGGAGGAAATAACTGAAGAGACCATAGGAAACATCAGGGGTGAGGGGACTTCTGAGCAGCAGATCCCTCCTATCTTGGAAACATCGGCCAGCTCCTTTCAGCAAGAGCAAGAGAAACAACCAGGTGGGGAGGTTTCATCCTCCCAACAGCAGGCCCAAAGGGGCTCGGATATAAAGAAGGCATTCATAGAGATTAAAGCTAGAAACGAGCCTATAAGGTTTCAGCTTTACAACCAGTTAATGAGAATGGCTCCGACAAATCAGCAGAGGCTAATGGTAGCCTATGATATAGAAGCAGGGAAGATGACACTCAATCGCTTCAGGCCTACTACACAGCAGCCACAGTCAGCTGCAGATTACATTAGAACCAATCTGGAGGTATTAGCAAAAGATATTCATCCTCTAGACCAGATTGAATTAGATAAGAAGATAGGAGAAATGGTTTATTCTACACTAGTAGACAAGGCTCTATTAGCCCACAGATTGCAGAACTC
Source organism: Pinus taeda (assembly GCA_000404065.3). NCBI lineage: Eukaryota > Viridiplantae > Streptophyta > Pinopsida > Pinales > Pinaceae > Pinus > Pinus taeda. The sequence continues at coordinate 32,013 of APFE030869087.1, read as the reverse complement.
TCTATACAATACTTCTGCCCAGTTAGAGCTGGAAAAGGCATCATCGTTGGCCAAGGATAATAGGATAAAATCCTTGGAGGAGATCATCATAGAGTTGGGACATGATCCCAAAGATCCCAAAGGCACACAGGCCTTGATTAGAAAAAAGGAGGAAGACATAGCTGCATTGAGAAAACAAATGAAGCTTCCAGTCACCATACATCCTCAAACTGCAGAAGTAGCACAACAACAGGAAGTAGAGGATGTGGTAAGTTTACTTATGAGGATGAATGAAAGGATAATGGAAACAGAGAAAGCCTTGGAGGAAGCTCAACGAGGGAAACAGCTAGAGTTGGCCCCTCAACCATCCCAAACTGCTCCAATAGTACCAGCTCCAACAATTACAGCTCCTTCAACAGCAGTTACTTCAGCAGCACCTCCCCCAGGTTCAACTTCAGTAGCAAGTGCATCGACTTCAGCAGATCCAATAGCAGCAGCAGTGCAAGAGGCCAGCTTGAGCATGGAGGCCATGATGAAAGAGATTAAGGCTCTTGAATTGCAAATGACAGAGATGAAGGAAACAAAAGAAAAGCTAGCCAAGATTGAGGCTAGTTATGATAAGTCAAAAATGACAGTTGTTGAGAAAACCAGGGAAGTAAAGGCCCTAGAAAATAAGATAAAGACCTTGGAGAAAGACCTCACTCTCCATAGGACCTTGACTGAGATAAACACAGTTTTGTGGAATAAGATTGGTCAATCTCTTGCTGAGCAATGGACAGGAATATAAACCATGTTTGACCAAATAGAATTGATGGTTGTAGCTCAGCATGAAACTCATAAAGCCAGAACATTGCTAGCGAATAAGCCTGAGCAAGCTTCTTGATTGATTCACTTTTTGAATACTAGTACTGGTGACCAGCTGGTAGCACCAAACATCCAGAACAAGACAGAGACTATAGTAAGAGTCAAGAAGGTGCTGACCATGAGGAATTTTGTCCAGACTATAGAAAGGAAGTGCCAGGAAATGCAGATAGAGGTAAATGCTTTTAGACAGAGGCTTGCAAATTTGCAAGCCAAGGGTTTACCCAACCTGGTTACTAGTGCTAGAAGGCTACCAAAACAGGAACAGTATGCAAACAGGCTCAGTACCTTCATACAGAATCAAATCACAGCATCATCCAGCAGCACAGAAGAAGCAGTCCCTCCCACAGGGCAGAGTTTATATGACAAGCTAGAGGATTTGTTTTACATAGAGCATGAGGTAGCACACCTTTTCCAGTTTGTCTGAATTATTATACCTACACTGAAGTTGATGAAACATTATACAAGTTAAGAAAATATCAATTGCCAACTGAGGATTGGTGGCAAAGTCTGCTTCAGATTTTTAAAGTAGTTTGAATCTCTTCTTATTTATTGACTGCATGAGGAAATTGTATAATGTAGCTCAGCTACCATAAAATTCAAACTAACAATGGGGGAAATTCGCGCTAATATTCAAAAGCACAGAACAGGTGTCACAGGACAGCACTAAAGGACAACATTTCAAGGAAGCGGTCACCCACCGATAGCCAAAGCCAAAAGGTCAACAACACACAGGACACCTGCTACAACGAGTAAAGAGCTGTTAATTCTTCAGTTATTGCTGCGCGATTTTTCCACAAATCGTTATTAATTATGTCATAAATAGATGGATACATTAATATTCAGATATTTCCCTATGGGATATTTTGTAAAAACTCCTATATATACTTGTAAAAGAGATGTATTGAGGGTTTATGATTTCTTCTTTCTGAACTGCGCTGTAACATATCAGACTGTGTTAATACAAATGGTTGTTGAAGTTCACTGTGTCTGAATGATCTGAAGGTGGATTGGATGTTCTGGGACTTGCTACAGAATTCCTGTGTCATGCTATGGAACAATAAGTTGTACTAAACTATGTCTTGTGTTTTCTATTTTGTAAATCTCATCTATGTTTCATGATCTTGGTAACAGAGAAGAAGAATAGCATAAGATTTGTTTAAATGCACCTTATGTTCAATCTCTGTTATTTTTTATGTTTTCTTCAGGATTAGTCATAAATATGAATTCTTAACTGCTCATGTTTGCACTAGTTATTTCATTTTGAATACTGTTTAGGAATCCTTAATTGCTCCTACACAAAATTCACACATCTTCCCTCTGCCAGTATAATGAAAGATTCTTTATTGCCTTTCATTCCCTGAATTCATTCCATCATTTTAGATTTGAAAATTGTTTCTAGCCTGCCTATCGTGCTCTGTAGCACTACCTTTTCACCAAGAAGCTCTTTCAATAATTACACTCTCAGTGACTCCATTGCCCAATGGAAAAAACAGTTATATACTTGCATCCCAGTTCTGTTTGAGATCACCATCCAACAAACTTAAAACCAAACCTTGTTCATCATAACTAGCCTAAAACACTTCAAAAAAAAGCTAAATTACAAAGAGAGAGCCCTCTCTGGTTGCAAGTAGGCTAGGACCTGCAGCTAAAAGATTGGTTAGTGGTTACCTCGGCCGTATTCCCTACAGGAAGCAGGGAACGACCTGAGTGATAACGTCATTGGTGACTCCACTAGGGATCTAAATCAGTTTCCTTGTTTCAACATAGTCAAAGGAGATTTCAAGCTTCCTATGTTTCAAAAGAATCTCTTGTGATTGAAAACATTCTCATAAAAACACCAAAAACAAATCTAGAATCTGACTCCAAAGAAGAAAACTCATTACACAAGGTCAAATCCTGACCCAGATCCTCCAACTGTTTTTTAAAATCCCAATCTAATTCCTAAGATCCTTAAGAAACAAGAGCAACAAGAACACTTTGCTGATTCAAGACCTGAAACAGTTCAGCAAAGCTATATTCCAACCCCTGCTAAAGCTTCAGTTCATCCTCATACTGCCCCTTCTTCCCCTAGCTCTTCATCCACTTCTCAAGGCACATTCCCTACTCCCCCATCTACTACACACATATCTACTATCGTCCCTGTTGTTCCAGTTGTCCCATTTCTTCCTGTTGTCCCATTTATCCCTGTAACTATGGCAAATCGGTATGCTCCGTTACAGTTACCTACAAATCCAGGGGCTATGCCTCATGATTATCAAAGTAAGATTACTTATTTTGATGGTGTTGGTTCCTATACAGCCCAAATGCACACCAAGAAGATGCAGGACTATTTTGAAAACTATGAAATTGATGATGATGGAGTAAGGATGAAGATCTTTGTTCAAAGTCTAACTGGTGATGTAAGGACCTGGTTTAGGTCTCTTACTGCAAATTCCATAGCTGATCCCAAGGCCCTATATCAAGTCTTCTTAAACAGATGGGAAAAGAAGAAAGACCCTTTACATATATTAACTGAGTATGACAATTTAAAAAGGGGTCCACAAGAGACTGTCCAAGATTATTGTGCTAGATTTAACAATACATACAATGCCATTCCACAAAACCTTAGACCCCCACCTGACTTAGCCTTGATCAAATTCCCTGATGGATTTGATTCAGACATGGCATATCAATTGAGGGAAAGAGCCCCATTAAACCTAGCAGACATGTAGAATATAGCTGTTAGTGTAGAAGCAAACTTGATTGCCAAACGAAATCGAGCGAGAACTGAAAGAAGAACAACATTCAAAGAAGAAACTTCAGCATTTGAGCAAAAAATTGATGCAATCATCAAAGGAATGGACAGATTGGGAGACCGGGTAGAGACCATTGAAATAAAATCATCCTGGGAAGGGAAACCAAGTAACTCTACTAGAACTCCAAACTTTAGAAAAGGCCAAAACCCTACTACTGGAAGGACTGGACCTGATCAGAATATCAGGCCTCCATTTCAAGAGAATTATGTGGAAGCCTCAACCTCAAGTGAACCGACAGAGGATCCTCACATTAACTTAATGGGCCTTGATAGCGAACAGCAAGTTTTTCTAACTCAAGATGACCAAGAGGCCCATGAATTCAATCAATTTCAAACCAAGTCTGGAGAGTCATTTGATTTTAGAGAAGGCTATGATGCAGCAGTCTATGAGGTTCACAAACAGTACAAATTGAGAAGCAGAACCATAGATGTGCCTCAACCTACCAATCTGAAAGATACTAAACAGCTGAAGAAAACAAAGGATAAAGTTGTCTCAACAGAATCCTCTGATAAAACACACCCAAAGGAAGTCACCATGGAGGATATATCAGACTTACAGCTTTCAAGAAACAATTCATTCACACCCCATTCTTCAACAGAAGATTTGAATAACCCTCCAGAAAATAATGACAAATCAGATGTAGCTCATAATAGTATCCATAAACAAGAGAAAGTCAAAGAAAGCTCAGATGAGAAAGAGAAGCTTACTTCCCTAAATGTAAAGAATCAGATAGAAAAACCTTTTAACTTAGAAACAGAAATTGGCAAGCTGAAAATTGCCATTCCCCTCTCTGAATTTTCCAAACATGAAGTTTATAGACAGCAAATCAATAGGTCACTGCAAATATCAGAGAATAGCGATGCAGTCAATGTTTTGGATGATCAACCAGAACTAATTTTTGGTCCAGAAGTCAATGGTAAATCAATAGATGGAGGGGTTCCCCCATTTTATGTGAGCTTAAACATTCATGACAAAGTGTTACATAATGCAATGTTTGACTCAGGAGCTTCCCATAATCTAATGCCCAAATCTGTGATGGAAAAGCTAGATCTAGACATCACCAGACCCTATAAGGACTTGTTTTCCTTTGATTCCAGTCAGGTCAGGTGCCTAGGCCTAATCAAAGATCTTTGTGTTTCTTTAGTCCAATATCCAGCTAAGACAATCTTGATGGATGTGGTGGTAGCTAACATTCCACCTAAGTATGGTATGCGTTTCTCCATATCTTTGGGTGCCAAACTCCAAGGATCTTTGCAGCTGGACATGTCCTATGCCACAATTTCAGTCTTTGGCCAGCCAAAGAGATTATACCGAGAAACATTGATGAAATATGTGGTTAGTAGTCAAGAAAAGCCACAGAACTTCCCCATCTATTCCATTCACTCTGACATGGATTCATTTATCTTATACAATGCTGACATGTGTCCCAAAACTGATGTCAAGCTCCTGAGAACAACATAAACAGAAAGCATGAATGAACAATCAAGTGCTTTAGGCAAAGAAGGTTTTTGTATGATTGATTCAACAAAGCAAAATGACATATCACATGAGTTACAAAAGCCAAACATGCCTACTGAACAAGCTTGCAAAACTATTAAAGCTATTCATGACCAAGAAATCTTATGGTACTTAGAGTTTGATGGGTCAGTAAACAAATTAGGAGCAAGGGCAGGTGTCTGGATACACAATATGCAGAATGACCATGCACAAGGTCATGCATATAGGCTAAATTTCAGATGCACAAATAACATGGCTGAATATGAAGCCCTCCTGTTGGGTCTCAAACAAATTAAAAGTCTAGGGGCAACTAAGATTTCAATTCTAGGGGACTCGGATTTGATTATACAACAGATGAAGGGAAATTTTGTCACAAATGATATCAGGCTAAGGTCTTACAGGGAGGCTGCAACTGAATTACTTGACAGATTCTCAGAATTTCAGCTCACTAAAATTCCAAGAATTCACAACTTACACGCACATAGTTTGGCAACTTTTGCCAGCACTTGTAAACTTCTTTTTGAGCCCAATCACCACTTCACTGTTGAGATCAAACATAGGCCTGCTGTCCCAGATAATGTAAAAATTTGGCAAGTATTTGAGAATGACACCCAAATAAATAATTTCTTGACAATGAAAGAAGAATTCTCAAATATAAATATAGACACAAGCACTAGTGATGATCAACAGCAAGTTGACAAAGTTGAGCCAGGTATATCAGTGAATACAGCAAATCTGATTTTACATCCAACAATCTTTGACCGTGTAAAATTACAAAAGCTAAAACAAACAGATTTTGGTGAAATGATTGAGGAAGAATCTGAAGTAATCGAACTAAAGGATAATTTCTTTCCCACAGGTTTAACTCCCTTAGAAGATATTTTTGATTCAAATGACATTCCTAGAAAGCCAAAAATGCAACCCTTAAATGCAGAAATTGAGGAATGTAACATTGGGACCATAGAAAATCCTAAAATGATAAAACTTTCTAAAACATTACCTCCTGACAAAAAACTGAAATACATTGAGTTGTTTAAAGAGTTCCAAGATGTGCTTGCTTGGAGCTATGAGGATCTAAAGTCTTATGATACTTCAGTCATCCAACATACTATACCCTTGAAAGGAAATCAGAAACCTTTTAAAAAAAAGCTGAGAAGGATTAATCTAGTCCTCCTTCCCCTGATGGAAAAAGAAGTAAAACGAATGTTTGAAGCCGGAACCATTGCACCTATCAGATTTTCTGAATGGATTTCAAATCTAGTACCCACTAGAAAGAAAACTGGAGAGATAAGACTTTGTGTTGACTTGAGAAATTTGAACAAAGTCTCTCTCAAAGACCACTACCCCTTACCAAAAATGGGATCATATCCTACAAAGGGTAGTGGGGGCTTCAAGGATTTCCCTGTTAGATGGTTTCTCAGGATTTAATCAGATCTTAGTTCACCCAGATGACCAAGACAAAACAGCCTTTACAACACCCTGGGGAACTTTTAAATATGTCAAAATGCCTTTTGGACTCAAGAGTGCAGGAGCCACATTTCAGAGGGCAATGGACATAGCCTTTGCTAAGGAGATCCATGATTTTTTAGTCATATACCTTGATGATCTCACTGCTTTCTCAAAATCAGACCAAGAACATTTAAAACACTAAGACAAGTGTTCCTAATTTGCAGAAAATATGGCATATCCTTAAACCCAAAGAAATCCTTCTTTGGCCTAGAAGAAGGCAAGCTCCTAGGTCATATCATTTCAAGAGATGGAATAAGAATTGACCCGGACATAATTCAAGCTATTCTCCAAGTCCCTCATCCAAGAAACATCAAAGAATTACAAGTTTTTTTAGGCAAGATCAATTTCCTGAGAAGATTCATTCCCAACTTGGTTGAGCTGATAAGATTACTGAATAATATGCTCAAGAAAGATTCCAAAGTTAAATGGACAATAGAAGCCAAGCAAGCCTTTGAGGACATCAAAATAGCTTTGACAAAAACTCCTGTCCTTACAAGTCCTAGGTTTGATAAATATTTTATGATATTTTCCTTTGCTTCTGAGCATACTATTGCTGTTGTTCTATTACAAAAAGATGATTCAGGACATGAGAAACCCATTTCTTTTTTCAGCAAAGCACTTGGAGATGCTCCCTTAAAATATCAAATCATGGAAAAACAAGCATATGCCCTAGTAAAGGCCATCAAAGGTTTCAGATTCTACATTTTGTACTCTCATATAATTGCCTATGTTCCTAATCCAGTGGTTAAAGACATCCTTACTCAAGAAGGAATTGAAGGCAAAAGAGGTAAATGGATAGCCAACATTTTAGAATATGACATTGAGATAAAGCCAACAAAACTCATAAAAGGACAAGGGCTAGCTAAACTAATGATTGAAACCAACTTTCAAGCCCTAGATATCAATGAACTGGATAATGAACAGGAGATGGAGACTCCACAGATCAATCAAGCCTTCTTACAATCACCTTGGTATACTCACATATGTTTTGTATTGTTAAACCTGCAAGCTCCTCTAGGGTTATCCAGAACCAAAAAGAGATTTTTGAAAATGAAAGCTTCAAAGTTTTGCATCTTAGATAATGTATTGTTTTGGAAAAATCCTCAAGGTATTTTGCTTAATTGCCTAACTTTGGATGAAACTGACAAAGTCCTCAAGGAATTTCATGAAGGAGATTGTGGAGGACACTTATATTGGAAGTCAACAGCTGATAAAATCCTAAGGGTTGGATTTTATTGGCCTTCCCTGTTTGCTGATGTTAAAAAATTTGTAATGACTTGCCATAAATGCCAAATATTTGAAGGCAATAAAAAGTTTCTACCTCTGCCCCTCAAGCCCATCACAACTGAAAGACCATTTCAACAATGGGGTTTAGACTTCATTGGGGAAATTCACCCTTCATCTTCTGGCCAGCATAGATGGATTTTGACAGCCACAGATTACTTTACCAAGTGGATAGAGGCTATCCCTTGTAGGCAAGCCAATGACTCAATCATCATACAATTCCCAGAGACCAATATCCTATCTAGATTTGGCTGTCCAGAAAAGATCATTACAGACAATGCAGCTGCCTTTAAATCCAAAAGAATGATCAGTTTTTGTCACAAATACCATATTACCCTAGGCCATTCCACAGCCTATTACCCTCAAGGTAATGGTCTAGCTGAATCATCTAACAAAATCCTTATCAACATCATCAAAAAGATCATGGAAGAGAATAAAAAGAATTGGCACAAAAAACTTGTAAATGCTTTGTGGGCAGATAGGTTGACCACCAAAAGATCCATTGGAACAAGCCCATATGAGTTGATTTATGGAATGGAGGCAAGATTCCCCTATTCTTTAGGAATCCCTGTGATCAAGTTGCTGCAAGAAATACAAGCAGAGCCTAATGACATTTAGAGAAGGATCAATCAAACTATACACTTGCAGCACACAAGAGAAGAAGTATATCATAGAACTCAAATACTACAAGATAAACTCAAGAAGATCTTTGATAAAAGAACAAAAGCTGAAGACTTTTTCATAGGAAACAAAGTGCTAAAATGGGACTCCAGGAGGGAAGATAAAGGGAAACATGGGAAATTCGATTTTCTTTGGAAAGGACCATTTGTCATTCAAGTCGTACAAAGTAACAACACTTATTTCCTCAAGAGTTTGGATGGCACAGATACTGAAGAGGGACCAGTCAATGGGAGAATGCTCAAGCATTATTTTGATCCCCTAGAATGAGCATAACACAACTACATATTGTACATAAATATGTGTATTTTCAGCATTTTATTTACAACAGTTAGATAGGGAACCAAATGCAACAAATTTTGAAGAAAATCTGGGAACTACATCACCTTTTGGTGTATGTTTTGAATCCACCATGAGAAATCAACAAAAGGACTTGGGAGGTATGAACACAATGATAAGTACTTAGAGAAACCAGCAAGAAGCAGAGCTGCAATCCCACACAGATCAGCTTACAAAAGTATTGCATACGAGCTACAAAGATTAGATTGAAGGTTTCCAGGACAAGGAAGTTTCACAATACAGCAAGAATTCAAAATAAGGCAATCTGACCTGTTGTTCTTGGCTTTTCTCCAGGAAAATCCATCCCCAAGTGGAGCCACTTTTAGATTCCTATACCAATAGGTTTCATTTTTCATGATTGACAGTGGAAGTGCTAAATATGTCAATCCCTGCATGCTGCAGAGGTTCCATATTTTGTATACATGCAAAGAAAATTAAAAGATGAAAAGATGGTATGCCTTAAAAGAATAATTAAAAGGCAAGAAAATCAATTGGTCAGAAAAAATAATGAAAATGAACCCCAAACCAAAGACTAGGAAAGTGGCTAGTTAAAATGCCACTGGTATCTTATTTTGCAAGATTACCATGTAGAGGTACTGCTGCTCATTTCGTTTGATGGATGGCCCAATAGTTCAATCTGGACCATGCCATGTTTAAATTGCTGTTGTAGAATAGAGAAAGCAATACCTGTCCAAACAGTTCAAACTTGGCAGATGGCTAGCTAGGTAGAGAATTTAAGGAGCCCAACTGCTTAATCTGGGCCCTTGGAAGAGATAAGGGTACATTTAGATAGGAGGGCAGTCAAAAGAAAAAGGGACAATCAGGGTTTTCCAATTCAAGTGCACCCAATGCAAAGGAAGAAAAAATGTTAGGTGTATTAGGCTAGGTAGGTAGTTTGAGGTTGCAGAAGCAAATTGGTAATCACTTGTGGTCTTGTCAAGAAATACTTATCTCCCTTATGGCATTGGCACCATGGCAGTTGTTTGGTGGTACAACAAGGAAGCATGACTAACTTCCCCTTTCATTTCCTCAGAAATCATTCACTAACATCCCCTCAAGGACCTTGGGATCTGCCTAAAAAAGTCCATTTTCACTCCATTCTTGTTAAAAACCAAGTTGAAATCTGAGTTGACTTAGTCAAAAGAAGCCACATTTCTTGTGTAAAATTAATCTTTACACAATCCATTCATTTCCCTATGCTTAAGTCTCCATTCTATAAACTTAGCATACATCCATTTCCTTTTCATTCCATATTAACATCTAACCCTATTATCTAGCTCCCTAAATCATTTCCCCTCCCCCTATTCTACAAGAAACTATATAAAAACCCCAAAAATATTAAATATCCCACCCCATAGCAATATAGCTATATAAATATAAATTCCGGGAAATACTAGGTCTATTTTGGGCCTTAGTATTAGCCCTTCCGCGTTCATTATCCTTGGGATTTATTTAACACCTGGTTAAATAAATAACCATATTAAACCCTCCCCCACACACCAAACTATACCATTACCCTGCGCACGCATTTCATTTGGATTTTATTAATATTTGATTAATAAATAACCGAAACCCGGCGCAACATTAATTCTTAACCTAAGGTTTTAACCCACTGAAACCATGCAATAATCAATTTTTATCGGGTGCGTTGTTCTACTAAACTCTGATCATCTTGCCCTCTCGTCCGCCGTCGGATCACTGCCCACAGATCTGACGGCCTTCGTCGATATCGGGCGCCCCTTCGTAGCGGTACGATAGTACCCGATGGTCGACGGTTTCACTGTCGTACACCGGGACGCTGTCAGCCTCCTATTGCATCGGGCCGCCCCTGACACATACCACTCCCATACCAAAAGCGGTCCGACGCAAACCGCTTACCGCCCTCCCCGCTTTCCTACGTCACCACATGACGATGCCGCCACATCACCCTGCCACTGTGTTGTACATGTGCCATGTCACCCGCTGACGTCATCACCCTGCCATCGTATCATGATGACGTTATCATCTACTTCACCCGCCACGTCATCTTCTGTACTCGCTACCCAACAAAAAATACGTCATGATGACGTCATCTGAGGAAAGCGCCAAATTTCAAAAATTTGGCTAAAAGTCGTGAAAACGACTATTTTTGGTTTATTTCTGTTTTCGCTGTGTAAACGACGTGCATGCGTTTTTCCACTATTTTCACTCCCGAAGATTCTACAGCCTGTCAACCTGCAAATTCGACACTGTGGTTCGTCTCCGCAGTGCAATATGTACCTGTCAAGTGCCCTCAGCGCCCTGTAAAGAGGTATTTATCCACATTTCACCCCAATGCCCTGTTTTTTCTCTTCTCTGTTCAAGATTGCCGAAGGTACCTGCATTTTATCTCCATTAGCACTCCTACCAATCCTCCCTTGTTCAGCATTTTTCGTTTGAGCTGATAATTCACAGCAAACCTGCAAATTTCAACTATTCTCCTCTACAAAGAAGCTATTCCTACACTCTGTTCGTCTATATCCGCCCACAAACTCCACAAATCGCTCAAACTTTGAGTTAAATTAGCCGAGCGCCCTGTTCCGATTAATTGCAACCTATTCTCTTAAAGGGGAACCCTCAGTTTCCCTTTCCCTTTGCAGACTTGTGCCCCTTCGGGCGAAATTCAACTCCACTTCTCTCGGCGCTCAGTCCACAGAGCCTACAATTCAACAATTTTATGTGAAAAACCCAGTCAAAGGGTTGTAAATTTGTTATTCATCATAAACTGAATACACAGAAATTGGTTTGGGAAAGAAAGTCAGTTTTCATATTGCTGTCAATATCCTTTGAGCTTAAATTCCACTTCATGTTTCTGTTTGACACCTACATTGCCATCCATACCAGCACTATCAGATATGGAGACTCTAGTAGCCTTGAACATTGCTCCTTTAAATGCTCCACATATGGACTTAGAGTGGCTACCATTAGCAGACAGAGACTTTCAGATCAGAGATATGATGGGCCTTACTTCTCACCTCAAAGTTGTGGGTCAATTCAAACACAATCACAGGAATAACACTGATATTTTAGGGATTTGGCAATCCAGCATGCCCATTTACTACCTTCCAGAAGTCAATGTGCTACCTGATTTCATCCACCTATGCCATGCACACTATGAACCCACTCTGAGGGCAATTCTCAGTCCAGATGGGTCTGTGCTCTTCTATATCACTCCTCAAGCTATAAATGAAATGCTGAACTTTGAGCCTCCTCAGACTCTGGTTCCCCTCACAATGAAACTCTTGGTGGATCAGCGTGCAAGGCTCTCCAAAGCAGAAATATCAAGAGTTAGTCAGCTGTTTATGAAGCTAGAGTGCCAATATGATCATCCTCCTCCCTATCATTAGGTTTCATTTAATGAAACAGGCAAGCTCATGGCGGACATGATTTCATACATCTTAGGATGCAAAACAGGAGAATTTGTGGATGAGACTGTATTCTTTCTCCTAACCATATTCACCCCAGGGCAGCGCCCTGCTGTCATGTATGACTATGCCACATTCATAGCAAACAAGATACATGAACAATTCATGATGATGGAGAGAGAAAGATTGTTTAAATACACTTCTTATATATACCACTTGCTGCTCTACTATCACCCATATAGTTTCAAGGTTCCTCTCAGGAGATTAGACCCAAAGGGAGAATGGAGATCTGTTGTTTATTAGACCTCAGTTTTCCATGAAGTCCACCATTCTCCATACACATATTGTGAGTTTATTGACCTATTCATTTACCCTACTACTTGCCTATTGATGGTGACTCCTCCTACCAGGCTTACTGTTGAAATGCAAATGATCTTGCATCTTTCTAAGGGCTATAGCATTGGTGATTGGTACTTCTACCAAAACCACACAGTAATCAGAATTTATGAGTGTGAGTTGTCTCCCTATCAGCTGCCAAGATATGTCCCAATGAGACTTTTTGCCTTGGAATATTTCAGGAAATTCAGTAATGCAGACTTGACCCATTTCCATGGGAAAAACAAGAAGGCACAGCTTAAAATCAGACACCAGTTAGGTCCCTTTGTTTTCAACAAAAGGGAAGAAGCATGGAAAGATGAAGATAACATGCTAGGATAAGAAATCATGTTGAAACAGAGCTTCTACTGAGCACCATATGACCCTGAACACTTCATAAGCCTTATGAGAATCAAACATAGGCTTTCAAGATATGTGCACCAGCTACTCCCCCACGTTGAACAATATGCCAATCAACCAGAATGGGTAGAGGGCACCTTGGATGATGAAGAGCTTACTGAAGAAGAAAAATTAGAGAGAGACATGAAAGAAATTGAGAAAAGAATTGACCTGGATTATGTTGTACAGGTCACCTTCACACAGCCTCAACCAGTGGGAGCAAGCACATCAATTGCTACTTCAAGGCAGCCTGCTAAAGAGGCCATATCATCAGTAGAAAAGGGAAAAGAAATTTAACATTCTGAACAGCAAAGCACAATGGAGGAGCAGCCATCCTCAAATCCAAAAAAGGGACAAGAGCAAAGCCCTTTAACACAAACAAAAGCACCATAAATCCCTGTGCTACAAACTCCTCACAATGAGGAAAGAGGCAAAAACAAGGATAGAACAGATGGGACACCCACAGGGGCATCCACGGACCAGCAAGGAGAAAAAAGGCAGAGGCTAAACCCATATGCCGAGGTGGAAATAACTGAAGAGACCATAGGAAACATCAGGGGTGAGGGGACTTCTGAGCAGCAGATCACTCCTATCTTAGAAACATCGACCAGCTCCTTTCAGCAGGAGCAAGAGAAACAACCAGGTGGGGAGGTTTCATCCCCCCAACAGCAGGCCCAAAGGGGCTCGGATATAAAGAAGGCATTCATAGAGATTAAAGCTAGAAACAAGCCTATAAGGTTTCAGCTTTACAACCAGTTAATGAGAATGGCTCTGACAAATCAGCAGAGGCTAATGGCAGCCTATGATATAAAAGCAGGGAAGATGACACTCAGTCACTTCAAGCCTACTACACAGCAGCCACAGTCAGCTGCATATTACATTAGAACCAATCTGGAGGTATTAGCAAAAGATATTCATCCTCTAGACCAGATTGAATTACATAAGCAGACAGGAGAAATGGTTTATTCTACACTGGCAGGCAAGGCTCTATTAGCCCACAGATTGCAGAACTCTCTATACAATACTTCTGCCCAGTTAAAGCTGGAAAAGGCATCATCGTTGGCCAAGGATAATAGGATAAAATCCTTGGAGGAGATCATCATAGAGTTGGGACATGATCCCAAAGGCACACAGGCCTTGATTAGAAAAAAGGAGGAAGACATAGCAGCATTGAGAAAACAAATGAAGCTGCCAGTCACCATACATCCTCAAACTGCAGAAGTAGCACAACAACAGGAAGTAGAGGATGTGGTAAGTTTACTTATGAGGATGAATGAAAGGATAATGGAAACAGAGAAAGCCTTGGAGGAAGCTCAATGAGGGAAACAGCCAGAGTTGGCCCCTCAACCATCCCAAACTGCTCCAATAGTACCAGCTCCAACAATTACAACTCCTTCAACAGCAGTTACTTCAGCAGCACCTCCCCCAGGTTCAACTTCAGCAGCAGGTGCATCGACTTCAGCAGATCCAACAGCAGCAGCAGTGCAAGAGGCCAGCTTGAGCATGGAGGCCATAATGAAAGAGATTAAGGCTCTTGAATTGCAAATGACAGAGATGAAGGAAACAAAAGAAAAGCTAGCCAAGATTGAGGCTAGTTATGATAAGTCAAAAATGACAGTTGCTGAGAAAACCAGGGAAGTAAAGGCCCTAGAAAATAAGATAAAGGCCTTGGAGAAAGACCTCACTCTCCATAGGACCTTGACTAAGATAAAAACAATTTTGTGGAATAAGATTGGTCAATCTCTTGCTGAAAAATGGAAAGGAATACAAACCATGTTTGACCAAATAGAATTGATGGTTGTAGCTCAGCATGAAACTCATAAAGCCAGAACATTGCTAGCGAATAAGCCTAAGCAAGCTTCTCGATTGATTCACTTTTTGAATACTAGTACTGGTGACCAACTGGCAGCACTAAACATCCAGAACAGGACAGAGACTATAGTAAGAGTCAAGAAGGTGCTGACCATGAGGAATTTTGTCCAGACTATAGAAAGGAAGTGCCAGGAAATGCAGATAGAGGTAAATGCTTTTAGACAGAGGCTTGCAAATTTGCAAGCCAAGGGTTTACCCAACCTGGTTACTAGTGCTGGAAGGCTACCAAAACAGGAACAGTATGCAAACAGGCTCAGTACCTTCATACAGAATCAAATCACAGCATCATCCAGCAGCACAGAAGAAGCAGTCCCTCCCACAGGGCATAGTTTATATGACAAGCTGGAGGATTTGTTTTACATAGAGCATGAGGTAGCACACCTTTTTCCAGTTTGTCTGAATTATTATACCTACACTGAAGCGGATGAAACATTATACAATTTAAGAAAACATCAATTTCCAACTGAGGATTGGTGGCAAAGTCTGCTTCAGATTTTTAAAGTAGTTTGAATCTCTTCTTATTTATTGACTGCATGAGGAAATTGTATAATGTGGCTCAGCTACCAATAAAATTCAAATTAACAGTGGGGGAAATTCGCGCTAATATTCAAAAGCGCATAATAGGTGTCACAGGACAGCACTACAGGACATTTCAAGGAAGCGGTCACCCACCGACAGCCAAAGCCAAAAGGTCAACAGCACACAGGACACCTGCTACAACGAGTAAAGAGCTGTTAATTCTTCAGTTATTGCTGTGCGATTTTTCCAGAAATCGTTATTAATTATGTCAGAAGTAGATGGATACATTAATATTCAGATATTTCCCTATGGGATATTTTGTAAAAACTCCTATATATACTTGTAAAAGAGATGTATTGAGGGTTGATGATTTCTTCTTTCTGAACTGCGCTGTAACATATCAAACTATGTTAATACAAATGGCTGTTGAAGTTCACTATGTCTGAATGATCTGAAGGTGGATTGGATGTTCTGGGACTTGCTACAGAATTCCTGTGTCATGCTATGGAACAATAAGTAATTCTAAACTGTGTCTTATGTTTTTATTTTGTAAATCTCATTTATGTTTCATGATCTTGGTAACAGAGAAGAAGAATAGCATAAGATTTGTTTAAATGCACCTTATGTTCAATCTCTGTTATTTATTATGTTTTCTTCAGGATTAGTCATAAATATGAATTCTTAACTACTCATGTTTGCACTAGTTCTTTCATTTTGAATACTATTTAGGAATCCTTAATTGCTCCTACACAATATTCATACATCTTCCCTTTGCCAGTATAATGAAAGATTCTTGATTGCCTTTCATTCCCTGACTTCATTCCATCATTTTAGATTTGAAAATTGTTTCTAGTCTGCCTATCCTGCTCTGTAGCACTACCTTTTCACCAAGAAGCTCTTTCAATAATTACACTCTCAGTGACTCCATTGCCCAATGGAAAAAACAGTTATATACTTGCATCCCAGTTTTGTTTGAGATCACCATCCAACAAACTTAAAACCAAACCTTGTTCATCATAACTAGCCTAAAACACTTCAAAACAAAGCTAAATTACAAAGAGAGAACCCTCTCTGGTTGCAAGTAGGCTAGGACCTACAGCTAAAAGATTGGTTAGTGGTTACCTCGGTCATATTCCCTACAAGAAGCAGGGAACAACCTGAGTGATAACAGAGGTGTTGGATAACCATCGTGCTTCACCGCAGTGACTTCCATCTGGTTACAGGAGACTCTCCTTTTCATCATGATCGGGGCATGTAAACAAATTCAAGCATAGTTTTTTCATTTCAAGCTTGTGTAAAAATGAAAACGAATCCAAGCATAGTTTCCCATGGTTCAAGCTTGTCTAAAAATGAACCCATTTTCAATTTTATTTTCAAGCATAGTTTTGTCGTTTCAAGCTTGTGTAAAAATGAAACTGACTCCAAGCATAGTTTTTCATTTCGAGCTTGTGTAAAAATGAAACTGACACCAAGCATAATTCCCCCATGGTTCAAGCTTGTCAAAAAATGAACCCACCTTCAGGTAATTAACCTCTGTGATTGTCATTCTATCAGCCTTTCGAACCTTGGTTGTGTACCTCCCATCACCTCCATCCCTTTGGTCGATCATACACTTTCACTTGGTTATTTTACCCCTTTCGAGGAACAATTGCGATGAGTGGTATTATTAGCCAACCTCTTCACAGAATTCACCATGTTTTGAGAAGTTCCAAATTCAATGGAACCAGTTGCTACCCTAGACACCACTCGTTCCTCAAAATCGAGTCTCCTTTAAACCCTTTTCAGACTCGTTAAAAATGAAAAGATTGTTGAGCGCTGGCCTTTACAGCTCATTAAAGGGATTGGAAATTTCATCCCTCCTATATAATTTTATACTTTTTCAGACTCGAGAGATTATCTTACGAAAAAGTCGAGCACTTGTCTTTTTCAACTCGTTAAAGTGATCGGAAAAGTCATCCCTTTTGTATTATTTTATCATTTTTCGGACTCGAGGGAGTATTTTATGAAAAGGAACTTATGGAGTTTTCTTTTTGACCCTTTTCAAACTCTCTAAACATGAAAAGGACCAAGTTATCCTTGTCGTTAAACTCTTTAAAACAATAGCGACAAACTTGTCCATTCTAGACGAGGCCGAGTTTCATTGTCGCTAGACTCGTAAAACATAGCAACAAGTTTTCCCGAAGGGAAAATTATAGAACAAGAATATGTTATCCTCCTCAAGCTTGACAAAAATAAAGAGGTACTAGTCAGCAATGACTGGGGAAAAAGGGAAAAAAACTTGAAGAATTTATGGTAGCAGGTCGCTCTTGAACATGACACTTTCACTTCATCTCCATTATTGAGTTGGGTTGGGTTATTCCATTCACCAGTCATCTCACCATTGGTATTTCATACCATCCATCTTTTGGGGTTAACGCTACCAATTCATCTCAGTGTCACCGACATGTTCAAGAGAAGTCATTCAGTTGAGAAACCATCATCCAGTTAATGTTTCATCCACTACAATACCTCTGACTTTCATTTTTTCATGACCACCATTCATGTACCTTGTTTCGTCAGTTCATTTTCACCACCAGAAATCATTTTCTTTGTTTTATGTCATAGATGTGGGATACATTAAGGCCCTCCTACGATGAGTCACTTCTTGTCGACATCAGCTCATTATCCAAGAAGTTGACTTAGAAACACCCCTTTCAGTGCTTTGAAGCTAGCATGCATCAATGGCAAGTTTCTCACTTCCAGCGATAGGTTGACATCAATGGCCTTCAACCAAAAGATTTTGCGTGGTGTTCAACATTAGATCATATATTCACACCATGTGAATTGTACTGTAGGACCTTAAGGGTCATTATCATTATCAATGATTCCTCTCGCGTCTGTTAACAGCTCACATTATTGGTTGGTAATCAAGCGATGTCTTTCCATGTTTGACTCTAGAACATCTCTGCACATGGATTGACTTGTACATCGAGCGAAGATTGAACGAGTTTGAAGACCCTAGATCTAGTTTCATCCACTTGGGCTGCGATATATTCAGGGATATAAAAACATCGAATGTACAAAGGCGCTGCACAGATGGTCATCCAAACCATGGATGATGACTCTAGATCTGAAGAACCACCAATCTACATCTACAAATGACTATCTAATATATGTACATGAAATGAATTTATAAAGTTGAGCATGGGAATGCCTACCTCAGCTAGATCATAAAATTTATATTACGATGATGTATTGTATTATAACTTATGCAGGTCACCTTCCAGTTCGAAACCTCGGATCCTCATGATAAAGCATTTCACTCGACATCAATATTTACGACTTCATGCTTTAGGGGGAAACTGTTATAGACATATTTGGGCACATCAACCCCAAACTTATATGTCGATAAACTAGGGCTCATCAACCCCTAAAAGAGTTGTTTCATACCCTAAAAGAACATAGTCATCTGATTACATCGTTCCCCAAAAGTTCCACCTAAGAAACCATCCAAAAATGGCCTAAATTAAACCATACTGATTGCTCCACTGGCAGGGTGCAATGCATACTGAGTGGTACACTGCCAGGGTGCGATGCATACTGATTAGGCCTTTTATAGGGTGCGATGGGTGAGGATGGACAAATGTCTGAGACAGTTTGCTAGGTGGTTGCTCATGGAATCTTCTAGAAACTTCTCCTATGCCACTTGCCTCTCTGAATTCACCCAGGGATGAGTAAGAGATCCAAGAAATCTCAAAGTGGAATGACACTAATCAAACCCCATGGATGACTCACACCCTTGCACGCATCTATAAATGGATCCCTCATCTAAGAGATCTGGAGGCTGGAATTTTGTGAATTGTAAGGAAGTGTTGATAGTTTGTAATTGAGGAAAGAGCATTGTATTATTGGTGTGATCTTGCTATTTCATGAGGTGAAGAGGGATTGAAGCTGGGAGGATAATGCTGGATCAGACAACTAGGTTGTAATTCTCCCTTCTATTAATAAAGTTCTTCAATTTATCTTTCATATGATTGTGCAATTGTGAATGTTATCATTTGTGAATGCTATCATTTGTTCATTATATATCTGATTCTGTAATGTTTATGTTGTAATAGATCACGATGCTTTGACGGTTCTTTCTTGCTGTACTTATGCAAGTACTCTCCAAGTGGGTTAAGTATGAGGAGGAGTTGCAAGCTCTATTAAGGGGGAGAGAGATCATGTAAGGGATTAAGTGGAAGTTCCAGGTTGGTTCCATTATCTTTCTCTTATCTATTACTCATAGAAGAAATCGTTGAATTGCTTTAAACTGTTGTTTCTAGGGTAGCTGCCAAACCTAGAGGGCTAGTCGTTCGACAAGACACTAGTTTTCCAAAAACACAAAGGTATCAGAGCAGCCTAAAATCTCTGAAGAAAGAGCTCCACCACAACCACACCTAGCTCCTACAAATATGGGAAATCCCCCAGTTGTGCAAACTCCTCTGAATGAGGAAAAGAATTTAAAAAGAGATAGGGAAGTAGCTACCCCTTCTAACAGACCTACAGATCAAACTTTTGTTAAGAGGAAAAGGTTGAATCCTTATTTAGAGGAGGAGTTTATAGATGAAACTACAGAAAGTATGAAGAAGGAAGGAGCAGACAGTCTACATACATCCCCAACAAGTGGGACACCTTCAAGCTCACAGAAGTAAGAACTGGAAAGGCAACAAAGTATAGAAGTTTCATCTCTCAGGTCTTCATCTGAGAAGATTATAGACATAAAGGGGAAATTCAAAGAAATCAAGGCTAGGAATCAAGAGCTGAAGGCCCAAGCCTTTGCTCAATATTGAAAGATGGCCCCTACAAATCAAACCAGAATGATGTCAGTTTTTGACATCAAAGAGGGAAAAATGAATATGAGTTTCTTAAAACCTATAGTGTTGCAGCCAAAATCCTTGGCAGATTATCTCAAAACTGACTTTGAAGTCATGGCTAAAGACATCCACCCAATAGATCAGATATAACAGCACAAACAAATAGGAGAGATGGTCTATTCTACACTAACTAGCAAGGCAATGATGGCACATAGGTTGCAAAATTCACTTAGCAACACTACTGCCCAATTGCAACTAGAAAAGGCCTCCTCACAGGCAAAAGACAATAGAATCAAATCATTGGAGGAATTGATTATTGAGTTGGGCCCTGACCCAAAAGATATCAAAGCAGCAGAAAGCTTAATAAAGAAGAAAAATGAAGATATAACTGCACTTACGAAACAATTGAAATTGCCACCACTCATTCACCCTCAGACTGCAGAAGTGATTGAGAAGAAAAATGAAGAAGAGCTTATGGACTTGGTCCTTAAGCTAAATGATCAATTAAAAGAAACAGGGCAGGAATTAGAGAAAGCAGTATAATCTAAGAAAAGTGAGTCGACCACAAAGCCCCAGACTGTAGTGCCTATAGTTTCAATAGCAGTCCCTTCTACATTGGCATCAGCCTTAGCACCAAATATTCCTTTGGCAATAGCTGCACCCATAGAAGTGACAGGAACATAACAGATAGGTACACCAACACAGACAGCAAAGGACTTGATTAATTCCATGGAGGAGATGAAGCTCCAAGTCACAAAGCTGCAGAAAGTGAAAGAGAAATTCACTACTTTGGAGCAGAAATATGATGTATAAAAAATCAATTTTGCAGAAGAGATGAGGAAAAACAAATGCTTAACCCAACAGATTAGAGCACTGGAGAAATAACTTACATTTGAAAAGCCCTTGGCAGAGATCAGGAAAATATTGTGGACCAATATCATTGATTCCATCGATGATATTTGGTCATCAATTCAAATTATTTTTGAACAAATTGATTTGGTTAAGCCTACTCTTGAAGAAGTTCAAAGAACCAAAGAGGAATTGGGTAGAAAGCCTGAAGAGGCAATCCAGTTAATCAATTTTCTAAACAGTAGAAACAAGCAACAATTGGAACAATTAAACGTTGAGGATAGGACTGCTACCATCCTCGAAATAAAGAAAGTGTTGACCAAAAGGAATCTAATGCAAGGCCTGGAATGCAGATGTCGAAGTATGCAGGAAGATATCGATGAGTTCATGAGTAAAGTTGGCATCTTACAAAGTAAAGGACTCCCGAGTCCTTTAGTCATCAATGACAAGCTAATGGTTCAGATAGACTACATTGACAAGTTGCATCAGCAAGTTGACAGTCAGGTCAGTTCATCTGCAGTCAAGGCATTGCCCACAGGGAAAGTTCTCTATGATGGTTTGGAGAACCTTTTTTACATTGAACATGAAGTAAAACACCTATTCCCAATGCAACCCAATTTTGTGAAATATACTGAAGCAAATGAAATCTACAGGAAGCTGACAAGGACAATAATACCAAAAGATGATTGGTGGTCCAGCATGACTGACATCCTGTAAATTACCATGACTTAATTGAGGTAAAGAGAAATAATTACCACAGTAAATATTGGTAAAAAGGGTGAAAAATGGTGAACAGGTAAAGAGTATCAGATACAGGTGAAAGAGTATCAATGAAAAGATAAAATCAGATGTCCAACACAGAGTTACTAGCACGACAGCAAGATTCCTATTCATAGGACCTACCTCCAGCTCCTTCAACAAAAACAGGGACAGCAACAATCAGTTCACATTCAGTTTAGACATTCGAGGCCATCTGTCTCTATATTCATGTAAAATATATTTAGTTTCCCTAGAATATATCTCTCTTAGTTAGGAGATATTTTGATGTAAACATTTGTATAAATACTTCTTCATTCGAAGTACTAGGGGTGGATTCTTAGACATTTCTATAGACAATTTACTTTGGAATTGAAGTGTTGTTGAACAAATTTTGCATGGATGGCTGGAAAAAAGTAATAAAGCAAAGGACTTTTACAAGATACCTGTGTCAAACGAGAAACAAATAAGTACTCTATATCTTGTGTTTTTACAGTTTTTCTGGTTTAATAAATATTCATACATGTTTCATATTTGAATGATAAGCGAAAAGTTATATTTCAGAAAGAGCTTTACTGCATTCTGTCTTTAAAATCGTTTATATTCTTAATGTTTTCTTCCAGGCTATTATAGGTATGGAATTCTTAATTGCTCCCTGCTTTCATAGTTTATCACTGTCATCATTTAACAAAGAATACTTAATTGCTTTTTATTAATGAGCACCCACTTTCCCTCATCTTAGACCCTGTTGAAGGATTCTTAGTTGCACTTCCTCCCTGTTCAAGACCATATCACCCATTTGAAACTACCATTTGTCTTTTGTTTAGCTATCTTGCCTTGTGAAATCTCTCATTTGTTAAATCAACCTGATCCAGTTAAGCCATCCTTCAGTTGACTCCATAGCCCAATGGCCTAAAATACCTTGTTCTATCCATCTGCTCTCGAATTCCACCACCAAAAAAAATCAAAACTCCCCAAGCTTTCATAACTAGCCTAATATCTCACAAAACAAAGCTAAATCATAAAAAGAAAGCCCTCTCTGAGTACAGATTGGCTAGATTTTGTACTTAAAAGATTGGTTTGTGGTTACCTTGGAGTTTCCCTTCTTTTGATAACTTCTAAAGGAAAATCTGAGTGATAACACGTAGCCCAAGAGTTTTGGGTGAACTCCATATTAAATTTGTTGTGTTATGTGTGTTGTCTATTATGTTTCTCTAACTGCTCAATTATCTATATTATTCACAATCTTCTTAATCTGTTGCACTAAGTAATATAGGCAAATCCATGCACATGAGTCTGTAATACCTTAAAAATAATCTAAGATCTTCATTTTCAAATCAGATAGGCCCCTGGTGATAACCAGACTTCAAGTCAATATTCTTGAAATATTTGGCCTCCTTGAGCTGGTCCAGAAGGTCGTCAATCCGTGGGATCGGGTACCTATTCCAGACGTTGATCTAGTTCAGCGCTCAATAGTCAATACAGAGTCTCTAAGTCCCGTCCTTCTTCCGTACCAATACAATTAGGTTCCCACAGGGTGATGAGCTTGGCCTGTTGTGCCCTTTGTGCAACAACTTTTTAATCTGCCTCTTGATCTCATCATACTCCGAAACAGAGCATCGATAGATCAGTCCATTGGGTAGCAACACCCCTGGGTTTAGATCAATGGAGTGCTTGACCTAACAATATAGAGGTACCCCTATAAGTGAGGAGAAAATTTCCCTGTACATCTTCACGAAATTGTCCATTTGTTTCTACTGTGCGGAGGAGCCTTGTTTGGAAGCCATGGCCACAATCTTCTTCTTGCCCTGAGGGCGAATCATAAGGAAAACAAATTTCTTAGTCTGGGAAATGATCTTACTACATTGCTTTGCAATGATCAAATAGATGGCGGTAGGCGGGCTACCTCCGGTATCCTGTGCAACTTATCACTGAAAGTAATAATCATAGAGCGAGGTCTAGACTCATATGCAACATGCCACTTCAACAAGTATGGTTGTCCTAATAATACATCACAAACTTCAAGAGGAGAAACATCACATAGCACCTCATCCGTGAAGGGCTTGATCTTGTAGAGAAGGTGACACTGCTAGCTGATGCGAAGATATCGTCCTTGAGGAAGCCATCAAATGGTGTATGACTGCAAACGTGTTGTCATTGGTAGGCCTAACCGCTTCATGACATCTGCTGAAATGAGGTTCTTTTAGCTCCCACTATCAATAATGAATTGCAGCGTAGAACCATTCACCCACATATATGAGTGGAAGAGGTGTTCCCCCTCCTCTGGATCTTCAGACTCATTCTTCTAGATCTTGGTGGTGGCAACGGTGGCACTAGGCTCTGCATCAATAATCTGCTTCCCTTTGTCATTCCCCTTGTTGGGTTCTGACTCAGAGTCGGAACATGCATCTGATTCAGAAGCCTTTAGCTCAACCACCAATGACTGCATGGCCCGACACTCACTTGTGTTGTGAGTGGAGCTCTTATGGAGCTCACACAATTTTCCCATACCCTTCTTTGTCTTCGAGGTGTTGTTTCTTGCTTGCGGCTTCAGTGGGTTTTCCTAGGTCACCCCACCTTGGCTTTGGTATTTGCTCTATGGGTTGGGGGCGCCTTTTCCTTGCTTCAGATTTGCAGATCCAAAGTATCACTTCTTCTATTTAAATTCATGCTCAATATTGATAACATATAGGTATGTCATGCTGAGCAATGAGATGTGATCCAGGCGGCTCCAAAGACACACACAGGACAAAGAGGGCTTATGAAAGCTTGAAAATCAAAGTGATTAGACTTCTTTCAAAGTAGGACCAAAGTGTAGATCTTGTCGTCATGATCACTGCGGTGTGAACGGTTCGTCAATTCGAGCTCGTATGAGGGAGAATGAGCCATTCAAAGTTTTGGTCAAAGTTGGACTGTGGGCCAGGTTTAAGTGTCCTACAATTTGACCGACCCTGGGGCATGAAACCTAGCTCCTGAAAATGGGCGAAATTGTTGCCTCTTTAATTTGTCTAATAACCCTTATGTCAAACAAAATCAAGAAATGGCCCTATGTTTATAAAAAACAAAAAACAAAAAAAAATATTATAAAATGGGTGGGGGCCATAACCCCTGCCACCCCCACCAGAACTAAAACAAGTTTAAGTAAATTTTGGGTTGATGAGCCATGAGCCCTGCCGACCCCCAACCAACCACCAAATCAAGATTTGGGTCGGCGGCCATTACCCCTCCGAACCCTCCCACATCCCATCTACACATTAAACATAACATTATAGGGGTGGGTAGACCACCTCCGATGGACCCGGCCCACCCCCCTCCCCAACCACAACCATATGTTACGGAGATCGGTGGGTATCAAGCCCGCGCCAGCCACATGGGCTAGCCCGCCACCATGCGGTGGCCCCATGTCACACTCAAACAACCGAACCCCAAAAACTTAAATGCACCATGTTAAAACAACGCCCCCTCGTACTATATGATGGCTCCCATACAGCGAACGACGGAGGTTATGGGAGCAGGCCACTCAATGCAGACTCAACCCCCCAAAACAATATGTTTGTGGGTTTTTTTAAAACAAGAAATGTTTTAACATGGAGGGGTCGGGGTTTGACCACTCGACATCCTCCTTATAACTTGAGACTTTTTACCACAATGTCAAATAGCCTCTTTGGAAATCTCTGCCCAATTTTTTTTACATAAACTCATTTGTCAATGCGCCTAGGAGGATGGAGGAGCCAAGAGCACACACAGAAATCAAGGCACAATTTTTTAATTAATTTATTGCAGGTGGAACCATGAACCTGAGAAAAACATAGGTAGAACCATGATTGGTTGAAATTCTCAGGAGGGTGAAAATTTTGCAGTGTCCAAATTGGACAAATTTTATGTCGATCTTACATGTCTTAGCGACACGAACCTGATGGCGCAGTCAGTTTCCTGATCTGAGCATAAAATTTTCAGAGGACCAGGAGGAGGGAATCTTTGAGGAATCTAGGGGGGATCTAAAAGATTCCTTAAGCCTTGGATTTCCACTTTCTTATAATTCAGAAATTTGACAGTTGATTTTGCACTATTCAATGCCACAAATCTGATGGTGCATTCAGATTTCCCACTTGATCATTCTATATTTTCAGCCAATTTTCAAAGTGGGGTGCAGGTGTCAACATTCAACATGTGAACAGTCATTCCATGATATTCGAGTCCGTGAGATTGATGGTACGGACAACTTCGGTGATTTGACATCATTTTCTTCAAATGGCCCCAGGATGTGAGATATACGTAGTGTGTTCATGTACTTCTTTTTGCTATGAGATGCATTATGCTGCATAGATCCCTATTTGATGTTTGATGTGGGATCTTATTTTCTTACTTGTTTCATGGTTCCTGCTTGATGTGATGCAGAATCATTTGTGGGATGTACTTATTGTCATGATTCGTCATGTTTGTTTGAGATCCCTTTGTTGTTATGTTGACAGGATATTCATGTGTCGCCATGTATGTTTGCATTGAGATCCTTTTTATGCCATGTTGGCGAGATGTTCATTATCATCATGCATGAGTTTAGGTCATACTGATAGGAGTCCTTTTTGAATGAGAGTTCCTGCAACAGAACATCTCTTGGAGCCACTCCTGCGTGAGGGCATTTTCCTTATATGATAGCGATATCACCACCTATGTACATCATCACTATTAACAACACTTAATGTAGTGGCCTACAACATATTGACATGGGGCCCGGAGACATAGTCCCTCCTGGATGAACTCTGTTATCAACATCTTAAGTTTTATGTTGCTGATGATTGTCATGTTCCTTCTTCTTTACAACATGCATTTATGTTCCTTCATGTTATTTTAATTGCAATTTTAATCACATCATGAAAGCAAAATATCTTGGTTAAATCTGGGAGTTGACTCAACTCGGATCAAGTTTGGTATCAGAGCGGTCTTTGCGTGGATGTAAATTGCAACCATGAACAATAGAACGTTCAGCGACAAAGGATGAAAAAGCGATGTATGAGACCATGCTCAAAATTTCCAAAAGGGTGGAAATAATGTATGAAGCTCTAGAAAAAGAGACAGAGGAAAAGGAGCAACTGCAGCTTCAGTTGCGAGCCACAGAAGAGGCCCTAGAAGAACTGAAGCACAACAAACAAAATCTTCAAACAGAGAACGTTGAATTGAATATGCTTCTACATGAAGAGAAAGAGGAGAAACATAGTTTGCTACGACAGCTGCAAGCTAAGGACGAGGCCTTGGAAAATCAACAGCGTGACCCGTGTGAGGTAGAAAGTAATTCTCTGAATTCATGTATGTGTCATGATGATGATTTCGCTGTTTTTGAAAGTGATACCATTGGAGGTTGTGCAGAGACCTCAATTTGCAGGCTTGAGATACACTGAGGGAGAATGCTCGAAGGTGTCAGATTCTTCTGAGACATCATCGAGGAAATCAAATGATAGGAACACATGCCCATCATCCCATCACAGTGCCCATTACAAGGAATGAGCTGAGGCAAGCTCTCATCGCCATACTTGCACCAGAGATGGCAAGGAAAGGTATGACCGCTCTCGACATTCGAATGTTCATTTCAATTATAATCATGTTGTTAGAGATGAACGTGAACCATGGAATCGAAATACATGTACCTTTTGTGGATTACATAACCATACATTTTCTAAGTGTTGGAAAAGAATAGTAGCACCCAAAAGGAGGAGGCGTGAAAAACCCTCTCAACAGTAGCTAAAGAAAATCTAGAGGAAGAAGGTCTATTACAGTGATTGCAACAAGTGGCCAACAAAGAGCCACATGTTGGAGGCTCCATCCAGAGCAGCGCCTTAAAGACAAAGCATCGGTGCATGAACGAGGTGAAACGATTGTTCGACAAGCAAAATCACCACAGGAGGATGACCCATTCACAACGATAAGTGAAAAATGGTTTCTAGATATGTTAACTTTTCATGGTCGTGCTTTTGTAAATCATTTGTTGCATTTTAAAATGTAAAAGTGATGACGTGTTTCCATCACTTGTTAAGCAACAATGATGTATGGTCTTGTTTTGAGTTGCATGATAAACAATGAAAGTGATGTTGTGTTTCCATCACTTGTCAAAACAAAATAGCATTTGGCCTTATTGTTGTAAATCATTTGTTGTAGTGATGATGTGTTTTCCATCACTAGTTGAAGCAACAATGATATGTTGGCCTTGTTTTCGTAGTTGGGGTATTGTTTCCTTTTGATATAAACTTGACCACTGAGTATGTGTTATAAACTCATGGCAAGTATGGGATGCTTGGGTCATTAGTTGGTCATGTCAATCAAGCATGTAATTTGCAAAATGGTACTACAAGTTGCAGAGGTTGCAGGTGTCGGCTCATCGCTTAAGGCTCTGAAGAACAAAGGTGAAGAGATGGAAGTGAGGCCTTTTAGGATGCTTGTGATGCAGACAAGGTACAGAGAAGTTGCAGATTATTTTCCATGCTTTTGGAGGACCAAAATATCCTCAGTGGGGAGAATTAATCCATGTGGCTCCAGAGACACACACAAGACAAAGAGGGCTTATGAAAGCTCGGAAATCAAAGTGATCAAAATGCTTTCAAACTGGGACAAGAGCATAGATCTTGTCGTCCTGATTGTAGCAGTGCGAACGGTTTGTCAATCCAAGCTCGTATGAGGTAGAACGAGCCATTCAAATTTTTGGTCAAAGTTAGACTGTGGGCCAGGTTTAAGTGTCCTACAATTTGATCGACCCCGGGGCATGAAACCTAGCTGCTGAAAGCGGGCGAAATTGTTGTCTCTTTAATTTGTGAAATGGCCCTATGTTTAAAAAAATAAAAAATAAATAAAAATAAATTATAAAATGGGTGGCGGGCCATAACCCCAGCCACCCCCACCAGAACTAAAACAAATTTTAAGTAAATTTTGGGTCGACGGGCCATGACCCCCGTTGACCCCCAACCAACCACCAAATCAATATTTGGGTCAGCGGCCATTACCCTGCCAAACCCTCCCACATCCCATCTACACATTAAACATAACATTATAGGGGCGGGCAGGCCACCTCCGGTGGACTCGACCCACACCCCCGAACCACAACCATATGTTATGGAGGCTGGCATGTATCGAGCCCACTGCAGCCACGTGGGCTGGCGTGCCACCATGCGACAGCGCCATGTCACACTCAAACAACTGAACCCCAAAAGCTTAAATGCACCATGTTAAAACAACACCCCCTCATACTATATGATGGCTCCCACACAACGACCAACAAAGGTTATGGGAGCAGGTCGCCCAATGCGGACCCAGCCCCCCAAAACAATATGTTTGCGGTTTTTTTTAAAACAAGAAAGGTTTTAACATGGAGCGGTCGGGGTTTGACCACCGAACCTCCTCCTTATAACTCGGTATATTTTACCACAATGCCAAACGGCCTCTTTGGAAATCTCTGCCCAGTTTTTTTTTTATATAAACTCATTTGTTAGTGCACCCAGGAGGATGGAGGAGCCAAGAGTGCGCACAGAAATAGAGGTGCGAATTTTTAATTAATTTATTGCAGGTGGAACCATGAACCTGAGAAAAACACAGGCAGAACCATGATTGGACAAAATTCTCTAGAGGGTGAAATTTTGCAGTGTCCAAATTGGACAAATTTTATGTCAATCTTACACCTCTCAGCAACACGAACCTGATGGCACAGTCGATTTCCTAATCTAAGTAGCAGATTTTCAGAGGACCCGAAGGAGGAAATCTTTAAGGAATCTAGAGGGAATCTAAAATATTCCCTAAGCCCCAAATTTCCACTTTCTTAGAATTCAGAAATTTGACAGTCGATGTTGCATTATTCGACGCCACAAATCTGATGGTGCATTTAGATTTCCCATTTGATCATTCTATTTTTTGGCCACTTTTCAAACTGGAGTGCAGGTTTCATTCCATAAGATTCGACGCCGCAAGATTGATGGTATGGACAACTTCAACAATTTGACATCCTTTTCTTTAGATGGCCACAAGATGCGAGGTATACATAGTGTGTTCATGTACATCTTTTTGCTATGAGATGCATTGTGTTGCATAGATCCCTGTTTGATGTTTGATTTGGGATCTTGTTTTCTTACTTGTTTCATGATTCCTGCTTGATGTGATGCAGAATCATTTGTGGGATGTACTTATTGTCATGATTTGTCATGTTTGTTTGAGATCCCTTTGTTGTTATGTTGACGGGATACTCATGTGTCACCATGTATGTTTGCATTGAGATCCCTTTTATGCCATGTTGGCGGGATGTTCATTATCATCATGCATGAGTTTAGTTCATAGTGATAGGAGTCCTTTTTGAATGAGAGTTCCTGTAGCAGAACATCCCTTGGAGCCACTCCTATGTGAGGGCATTTTCCTTGTATGATAGCGACGTCACCACATATGTACATAATCACTATTGACAACAGTTAATGCAACAACCTACAACATCTTGACACTGGGGCTCGGAGACGTAGTCCCCCCTGGACGAACTCCATTATCAATGTCTTTAAGATTTAAGTTGTTGATGATTGTCATGTTCCTTCTTCCTTACAGCATGCATTTATGTTCCTTTATGCTATTTTAATTGCAATTCTAATCACATCACGAAAGCAAAAGATCTTGGTTAAATCTGGGAGTTGAGTCAACTTGGATCAAGATGTCCAAGAACTCCATCTCGTCTTGGATGTAATTGTGCAGGTAGTCACGGTACTTCAGTACCAAACGCCGCTTAGAATCCTTGATAAACAATTTTGTGTGGAGGGTATGGAAAACATTTGTGAACTCCGACACATCTTGGTCCTTTCCCTGCCATAGCGTGCCCACTTTATGTATTTATATTCATAGCTCTCGACAGGGTAATATTGTTCCTTGATGTCGTCTCGCAGATAATCCCAAGTGGGTGCAGCTGAAAATAGTGAGGATTCCCTCTCGTCCTTTTCTTCATAGTAGGTTTCCCACCAATCCTTGACGTGCGGGGCGGTTTTGAGAAGTGCAAAAGTAATCTTTTTTCAATTGAAAAAATCATCATCTGAAAAATATCCGTCCAACAAATTCAACCATTTATCTATAGCGTCTGCATCTACTGGCTCTCAAATATGGGAATGTCAAAGTTAACTTGTACCTTAAAAGGAGTGCCACCTTGAGTGGCTATTAGATGAAGATGCATCACTTGTGGGTAGCGGTTGAAGGATCTTGGCAAAGTTATCCATCATCGCATTCCTCTATCGCTCGAGGGCTTCTTCGAGCGATATTTTGATAGGATCTCCTGCCCCCTCATCTTTCTTTTCTTCCACCATAGGAGGTCGTCGAGTTTTCAAAGCTGGTCTTGCAAAGGTTCAATCAGATTGAGCCCTAACTCCTTATACACTAACCTCGTTGGGGACATGCAAAGAAAAACAGAGAAAGAGAAGATTGCTCTGATACCACTGATCAAAACCTAAACAAGAACACAACAAATTACAGATATAATCATAAATATGGATATGCAGCATAAATAACACTTCATTTCATTAATATCATAATACTGAAATATGCTTACAAACAGAATGGAAATAAACTAGCTCGGGCGATGGTAGCTTATTTCTGAGAAGAGATGTGGCGACTACATGCTTCTGAACTATGTTACAATGAGGCTCAAGGGCATATTTATTATTGAACAACAAGGGTAAACCCTAAACAACCAAAACCCTAACCCGAGGAGATAGAACACTAAGAGTTTGTGGGCCTCGTTGGGGTTAGTTGGACAACCAACTTCACGAGGTCATTACTTGGTCATATTATCTATGTTTGTCACGTACGATACACTAAAATTTGTCACCATGACTATCTGCAGTTAATATGGCTCCATCAATAGTCATATTATCCTCCTTGTCAAGCCTAATACCTCTGCTCTTCATGTCAAACTCCAGAAAGAGAGAAAGTCACTAAAAAAACATGTTTATCTCTGCGTACGCAGGTTCTCTCTACCTTGCCTGCATGTACGCATCCCAAACTCATTGTACCTGCGTACTTGTACGCTCTGTAAGCCAAAGGATGGGTGTGTACCCCTGTAAAGGTCAAAAGGCGCGA
>APFE030869080.1:52959-62966 GCA_000404065.3 Pinus taeda | reverse complement strand
CTCAATGACCACGGGCATCTCGCAGGCTGGCCCACTCCCTCCACAACTACTAAGGCGCACAGCCGTAGGCATCGAAGTCCTTTACATCCCTTCCAAACTTCGGCATCCCAATCCAATAACAGACACCTAGCCTGGAACATCAGGCACCTAGCCTCCTCAAGATGGTCCCATAGCTCTTCAAGAGCTACCAATCAAGAGCTATACACAAGACAAAGGAACCACTGGCATATGTAGTGTTGATTGAGTTTTGTCCCCAGCCCATATGGTGTTACTTATTCTCCCTCATGCGTATGGGCTCGCACGAGATCATCAAATAAACCGGTCCTCTCGTCCCATTGGTGGAGTCCTGTGAATCATCACATCTCAACATGCATCCAATGCATTAACCATACCATCATAGTATCATAGGAAATAATCCACATGCCAACTCTTGCAAGGAACTGCATGCTCACGCATGTCATAGATTTGTACAGAACTATCGCATGCGTCAGTTATACCATCACATTATTATATCAAGACATATCATGAGTTAACATAAATGAACCACGTGTCAATAATCCTCATAGTATAACATCATAATTCCTATGCCACGTTATGCATATCATATCCATCATGAGTATTGAACAGGAAATACTTATCATTAGGTAGTAAATGAAAATGTCAATATACCTTGACATAACGTCATAATACCTATGCATATTTCTATTATCGTATAGATACCTTATCACTATAAGAACCATATGTACATCATTATCTTCCTACCATGATATCATTGTCAGTATGTTTTCATCAAGGTGTCAATCACTTTTCAATAATCATTTCGACTTATTTCTACTAGGTAGTTGATCATTTACACCAATGGTATAATCATCTAAGTACATCGTTAAGTAATGGTATATAGACTAGTTCAGTAGAGCGAACTTGTACGAGGTGCCACGAATCACTGTTTTGACCTTTGGCTCTAAAAATATACACAAGAAACTACAGTCCGTCCTCTTTCTATAACTTCTTACGAAATTTCAATCCGATGCTTAGAGATAAAGTTATGAAGATTTTCCCCAGGTCACCTATTGGGAATGTAATTCAGGAGTCTGCAAAAGAACCAACTTCCTCATATCATATCTCCGCAAATATAGCGTGAAAAGCTTTGAAATTTGGACCCAAGCTTCAGTACGATGTCTTCTCAAATGGGTTTTTTTTTTAGATTCTGAAACGTCGCAGAAAAAAAGCTATAGCAAAAATGCCACGATGACTTGTTTGGAGCAGCGAAACCCTAGAATCCAAAGCTCTGATACCAAATGTTATGAACCAGCTCAAGAAAAAGATGAAGATAGATAAACCATTAAAATTCAGCCTCTTCCAAGGGGGCAGCCTCATTTACATTAATAAAGAACAATTCTTGATGATCAAATGACAAACTCCTTTCTATATTAGGAGTCTAAGGAGTCAATATAACCCACCAGACGAACAATATAATTAAGCCACAAAATAACAAAGGGGATTCTATGGGGCACAATAATAAAAATATGGGGATAATAGGGGCACAACAATATTAATAAGGGGTACAATTACAATAGTAATGGGGTAATCACTAGTATTATAGGGACCCAACAGGAAATCATAGCATACCACAAGGTTCTAATGTCCCGATAATATCCTCTTCTTCCTACTTCCTAGCTCAAAATCCATCATATATCCTTTTAGATAGATTTTTAATCTCACATATATCAAGTACACAGTTATTTTTGAGCTTATATCACATAGGTTCCTCTCCCAAATATGTTTCAATAAGGAACCTCCCAAATTTCAAAAAAATGAGGTTTGTCTTTGTAGCATTTGGATCTTAATATTTAGCATCTAGTCTTAATTATGGACTTACATCCTTGCCATGTCTTATAACATTCTACTTGCAACATAGATTTTCAATTAGCTAGATAAACATGAGTATTCAAGTATAACATATTTTCACACCAACATACTTAGAAACTTATACATAATATCAACATTCAACACATTAGAAATCCCATGGTCAATTCATATTAGCCATAGTGGAAATATTATTCATTTCATGTACCTTATTAGCACACTCAACATTACATAATGAAATCACATGTTTCAAACTTAGAAATTTTCATGTCGATGTTCATACCATTATGTGAATAATGCATCCTTGCATTAATTTTGAAAATGCCTCATCCCACATAAAGTATTCCATCATTGTGAATTTTGGAAGGTTAAGCCAATGCCTTGATGCATCATCTAGCCACTTTCCTAACACTTGAGCTACCCAAAAAAACACGAGGCATGTACACCTTCTTTGCCATGCAATCCCATGGGAATATTTTCCTTATTATTAATGTTTAGTGTTGGTAAGTTATAGTCCAAGGCCTAATTAAACAAAAGGAGACCATTGGACACTTGTGTGATTCTATATCCTTTCTATATCCATCATTAATATGGAATTTCACACCGGTTAGCTTTGTTGGAATCCATTTTCATCCAATATTGCATTTACTCAATAGAAACCACATAAATATCATGCATTCCCTGAATGCATATAACATAATTCATATCATGAGCATAATATTCATTCATCTAGTTGTTGTCACTCATGATAGCTAAATGTCTAGTTCCACTATCCTTTCAAATATTTATTTGATGGTAGCTTCCTGCATGACTATATCCTATCCAAGTATTAATGTCATACATGCATTCACTCATGTTTCTATTATTAAATACACAATCAATACTTAACGGAATTCTTACCTAATTCCTTTAGATTACTTTTGTTATGGCATGACCAAATTTTTGTACCTAATAACTACATTATCATTCTTAATGTTTCATGTCCAATTGATACTTCTTGAGAGTTCACATGACCCCTTCATGAACCTTCCAACAAGTATTCTCTTGTCATTTTCCTCTGTATAAGGTTGTACTCCATATATAATCATATTATCAACATCTTCAACCTTTCATAGTCATAATCACAATCAAAATTATATCAAATATCAATCCAATTACAAAGCACATGATATATGACTTTTTAAATGAGTAATCTATTATCGGGACATGCTCTAGCATATCTACATGCACTATATTAGTCATTTTATCAATGTTTTATTAGTATAATCATATTTAAGTTATTTTTTTTCTTATATTTTTTCAATGATCTCATTTTTCCATGTATTTTTTCAATGCTTTCATACTTAAATTATTTTCACAATTTAATTTTCTTAATCCATAAAAAGCCTAACAAATAATAAGAGAGGATTTAAAGTTTTATCTCTTTCAATTCCTTTGCATAGCATGGACTTCACAACCCAATTTTTATGTTCCAATACCACTCTTTTCTTGAATAGTCCAATCAATTCCTTCTTGACATTTCCTTAATTATAGATATCCTAATTGATGTAATTTTGCATTCAGTTTAACATGGTTAGTTCCACTGGATAATTTAGAGCTCATGCATATCGGATATATGCAATAAAAAATATTAATATTCCTCATTAGAATTACCAATAGGTTGTGTTAGTGTCAGCCTTTGCAACCTTCCTTCAGTGATCAAACATGCTCTTACAAAGTGATTTTAAGGTGTCAAGGTCAAATTTTGTCATTTCAATAAGTCTTCAAGCAAAATTTGGTCACTAGGCATTAGGTCTAGGGTTTGTTTTCACTCTTTTCAAAATTGTCCAAATGTCAGTCCATGTCACCATTCAAATGATTGCACCATTATTCAGAGGGTTGTCATCATCATGTCAAGTTCCATTGGGTCATTTTACAGCTTGTTCATGCTTCAGTTGTGCCTAGGTAAGGTCCATTTTCCTCTCCTAGGGTTTTGGAGGTAATTTCTCTTGGATGGTCAAATCATCGAAAAAACTTGTATCCTGATGTTCACACACCTTCCCCTATCCTTAATGTACCTTATTAAACACTTCCCATAACTGAGATCCCCCAAATTCCTCATTTTTGCACAACCCTAGTTTCTTGCCACAACTTGGCAATATTCTAGGCTAGGCCTGTGTTTTGCCCTTTTGGACCCCTTCCCCTCACTCAATCTCTGAGATTCCACTTTCCCCTGCTTCCTAACATCCCTCCCTACTTCCCAAAATTTTCCCAAGAATTTAGAAGCCCCTTATCCCCTTCATTTCGCTTCTTTTCGACAAAATTCCTTGTTTCACACATCAGGATAAGTTTCACTCAAAAGATGTTTCATAGCAATCAAAGATGAATTTTGGAAAACTGAGAGAGATTTTTGTCCAAAACATGCCCAAGACAAAAAACCTCCCTCACTTCTTACACAGGTATCATGGTTTTAGAGAAATGTCAAAAATACCATTGCCTCAGGAGAATTGAATGAACCTCTGGAGTAACCTTGGGAAAATCAAGATTTCTCCTAGCATGGTTGGCTAAATGACTTGTTTTAGGAGTCAAAGGATAAGTAGACACAAATAGCTTTCCAATGAGCTATCATGAACTCAATTTGGACTTGAGGAATACCTTCAAAAGTGGACTGCAACAGCGCTCTACCTTGAGGCAGCCTCATTCTGCTCATTTTGACAAGTTTTGGGAGATTTGATTTATGACAAGGAAAATGAAGTCCAAATTGAAAAATTTTACTTGGGTTGGAAAGTATACTCCAAGAGCTTTCCAACAAGCTATCACATGCTCAATTTGGACACCGAGAAGGCCTCCAAAAGCCTCCTATAAAGTGCACTATGTGGCGCGCTATGCATATAGGAGGCGCACTACACATATAGAGCGCACTATGCATATAGCCTCCCCAGCCTATGTAAAATAACAAGGCCGCTACGCACTTGTAGTGCGCTATGCATTGGGTGGGTGCACTACCCATACAGTCTCAGAGCTAAATTTTTTTTCCCTTGCGTCCAATTTCACACCAAATCGGCACAATCAACTTGCAAGTAGGTTTTTAATGGTTGCTCAGTGATTTTTGAACATGATTGTGGTGTTTTCAAAGTGGGGAAACAAGTATTTGATGAGGAGAAATGTGTAAACCCTAGGTTCATTGCAAATTCATTTCTTGGGGTTTTGAAAGACATGTTGATGGTCTTGTGAAGGATTTCCAAGCTTGTGTTGTTGATATATATGTTTATACATCTACTGTCAAAGTGTCACAACCCTCACGCTCTCAGTTTCCCATTTCATCACTGTTGTCATCGCCATTATATTACCACTATCATTGCTATTGTTTTACTATGGTCATTTTCACATTGTTTCCCATTCTCCATTGACAAAACACAGTCCCATACTCATTTTCCCCTTTGACAAATTTTAGCCAGCATTACAAAGGCTGCACACTACATTACACTTTCTACTCATTTGTCAAATTCACTTATGATCAAAACAGAGACTGTTTTTATGCCAATCCACTTAACAGAGCTATTACCACTGTGGCTTGTTTTCCTATGATACTTTGATACATATGTGACATATTTGGGTTTTTTGAAACTTTTGTTTTCACTACACCTACATCAACATACATATTGCAGACATCTTGTTTCCAAAGCCATGTCAGAGAGGGATTCAGTTTATGAGCAAGGATATGAGCAGGACAGTGACTCAACCGTTGAGGTTGATGTACTGAGATGGAGCATAGCAGTGCACCAGTAGTGGTAACATATCAGAGAGGCCACAGAGCTTTGTTTGCAGCATCACAACGAGTACTATCTCCACCCGGGGTGGAAGGGGTCTTGTTGACTTCATCAGCAGCGCGAGTACTATCTCCACATGGCGTGGAAGGGGTCTCGCCTTCTTCATCAGCGCAGGTACATTCACAGGATTAGGATAGAAACAAAGACATTTTCCATCATATGAAAAATCATTATTGGGCTCACATGCATGTCTGCAAAGCAAAAATGAAGATTCGAAAGAGGAGGTTGAGCAGAGCATTAAAACGGTGGAAAAGGCCTGATCCACTCCAGATTTTGGCCGAGGCTTCGTTGGCTGGACATAATACATGATGGAGGGTCTTCGCTTTGAGTTTGAGCAAATTCAGAGAAATTTTTGTCATTTTGAAATATTTTGGCCTAAAAACA
Organism: Pinus taeda; assembly: GCA_000404065.3. NCBI lineage: Eukaryota > Viridiplantae > Streptophyta > Pinopsida > Pinales > Pinaceae > Pinus > Pinus taeda. Next base: position 56,907 of record APFE030869080.1, on the reverse strand, counting down.
GGTTTTTCAGCTATATGAGTAGTCCGTCGACACGCTCGCTTTTGATTGGGACACTTGCTGAAGGAAAACTTTATATTTTTGGGTTTTTCATGGTAATTTATGCGTGCTCAAGTATTGCCGAAGCATTTCATCAAGTTCTGGATGATCAAAAGGCCCAAAAACACCATGAAAACCACCTTGCTGCCACCTTTTTCTCTAGCAAGAAGTACTTTTGGGAGAATGAAGTTTTGGAGGGGAAAATGAGCTCCAAATTTGGACATTCTACTTGGGTTGGATAGCCAACATCTAGGGCTTTCCAAGGAGCTATCATGAGCTCAATTTGGATGCCGGGAAGTGCCTCAAAATCAGGCTGAAAGGTGCATTACGTGTATGACTCAAGGGCGCTACTCACATGGATTTTTGGTCAATTTTTCACCTTCCAGCTCAGAAATTTGGCCAGTTGAACCAGTTTTGCTTGTGGATGAAATTTTTGAGTTATCTTGATTTAAATTTATGGTTGGCATGTAACTTGGACTTACTTTTACCTATTCTAGATGATTCACTCCTAAAAAAGTAAAAATCATAGTAAGAATCAGTTTCCTTTCTTTTAGAGGCAAGTTGTTTGGATGCCTATATTCTAGCTCCTTGTTTAGAATTAGTTGAAACTACTCCTAGAAGGAGGAATTCGACCCCTAAAGGCATGGAAAGGGTTAGGATGGTCTATATGATGTAATTTCTCAATCATTTTCAGAGGTTGGAGAGGTTGGACTCTTGGGAAAGATTTTGCACACTATTGTACATATTTTTCATATTTTGGCTAAGGAAAGATCAGAGGTTTTGCAGCACCTGTTGGGATTCTTGTGGCTTTCAGTTCTTGATGGTGTTTTCTCTCAGTTTATTATAAGTTCTTTCATGTTTAATGTATGCCATTCCCTTCTTATGCTTCTGAAACTAAATGAATGAGTAAATGAGGTTGAATCCATTGATTTCAGTGCTCTGCCTTTGACATTGTTTAGTTTTACATGTTTTCACCTGTTTGGAGAGGATCCATGTTCTCCCTCCCCCTTCAGCTCCTTTTCGTTCTGATCCATCCATACACTTAATCAAAAATCATTAAGACTATTGCCTACCTCGCCCTAACTCGAATTCTGCAAAGATCTGGCCTTATCCCCGGACCTAAAACTGTTTTTTCCCATTTCTCCAACAAAAACCCAAAAAATCAAAATCAAACTTTCCTATCTCTTTACTAGCCTAAAATCAGTTCCCATTCTAGAGTCATCTCGCACCCTATTGCTCATTTTATCAAGATTAACTGGAAAGTGCCCTCTCCTGTCCTCGTAGGGCTAGCTACGAGGCTGAGCATGGTTTGATGTAGCCTTGAGTTTTACCTTATTTCAGCCTAAGGTAGATTTGAGCGCTAACAAGTTGATGGCCAAAAATGACTGAAATCAACAATTGGGAGATCACCCGGTCAAGGCCCCAATTAGGCCCTTAACTGTTTGGGATGATGATTCTAATTGGTTCAAATGGGTTTAGTGACATTTATAATTACTTAGAAAAAAGAAGAAGAGGCAATCAAACTTACCCTCTTGTAGCTATCTTACAAGAAAACAATCCTTAAGCTAACATAAATGCTTGATGAAGCCACCAATGGGGCTACTCTTGCATAAGGAGACTTCTAAAGAATGCAATGAATTAACCTAAATTTAGGCCTACATACTAATGTAGGAAAACAAAGGAAGCTACTCTAACTCAGCACATAGGAAGTAGTTACTAAATACCAAGTGTGAAGATTGAAATATGATGGGAGTTTAACATGAGTTTTTTGGTAAATATTGGGTTTTTGAAGTAGTTCTAACAATTAATGTTTTTGATACATGACATGCTCTATTTTACATATCAAAATAATAAGAGATAATCCATTAAAGCATGGAAATAGTTCACATAATTTAATGACAATTAAATCAATTAAAAATGACAAATTTCTAAGTAAATAATTACTCATAAATTTGATTAAATGTAAGAGAAAATCAAAATACAATTGACGGATATATGCAATTATTAGATCATATAGTTGATCCAATAAACAAAAATCCACATATTTAATAGTAGTGCTAAAATACGGAATCATTGGCACAAATATTCCATTAAAGAATACAATTTTATTCATAAATAAAAGTATTACTGATACAATCTTAAACCTGTATCTCATGTTATGTTTTACAAAGAAATTCTTCAACAATCCTCCCAATACATTCAATTTTGCGAATAAAGAATGGAGCTGCAATAGTGCATGACCTACCTCTCTGACAAATATTTGATCTCAAAAGGAAAACCCCCAAAACCAGATCTGAGTATTCTCACTAATCATATAACAGAAAATCCTCTTACGGTAGTGCAAAGAGTATCTTATTCATATAAAAGAGGAACCATTTCTTCTCTTCTAGGGCTTCTATTTATAAAATTACAGATGAAATCCCCAAAGGGAAATCTGTTGCACGGTAGTTGAGATCTTTGATTTTTAAAGCTCAAAATATATTTTCTTGATCTACTGCTCCAATCTTGTTGTTCCTAAACTCCAAAGTTTGATTCTTTGGAACAAATTCCTGCAAAAAAGTAAAATAAAATTAAAATTAAAACCAATTAAAAATGAAGAGAAAACTTAGATTTCTAAATCTTTGAAAAACACATTAACGAATTCAAAATCTCCTTTATTAAATTAATTAAACAAAATTTAAGCTTCCTATTCCTTATTAGAGGCATGGTTGATAATTGAGCAATAGGGGAATGAACTAGGTACAACAAATCTTCTTGGCCAAAGATTCTTTTTCAAAACAAATTTACAAAATCTATTTTGGTTGCAAATTTGTTGCTCTAAATTCTACTAAATTTTTGGGATAGTAAATATCTAGATATTATTGAATTAATATTTCCATATTTTCCTCCATGGAATTAGCTTTCCAACGAGCTCTTATTTGCTTGATTTGGTGGAGTAAAACTTAATATATTGCCTCTCAAATTCTAGGTGTTAAAAGTGGTTTAATGTTGTTTCGAGAATGATTTCGGCAAAATCACATAAAAAACTTTTATTGACGCGTTTCGAACCAACCAATGTGGTTCATCGTTAGGACAAGTTGAATATCCAATCCAAGCGATGCATTAAATAGGGACAGCAGGCCATTCCAACAGCTAAAACAGTTAACCGGACCTCTAACAGCTAGGTTTGACCAGGCTCCAGAGAAAGGAAACTAAATTAATTATATTTTAATATCCTTATAAAATTAATTTTAAGAATGGTAAAAATATATATTTTTTATATTTCAAGAACCAAATTTTAATTATTAATTTAATTATTAATTTCATTTATCTTTTATATATATTTAAATTTTAATTCTTAATATTATTACGTAATATTAGAAATAATTAAATGACGAATGTTTCTATGATTAATAATTATTTTAACTCAAATATTTACTTTTCCTTATATATTAATATTATAAATATTATTTAAATAATATCAAATCTATATACCCATCTAACTTATCTAATATACTTATTTAATTCAACTATCCCATAATATTAAAAATATATTTATATTTACCCCATATAATATTACTCTTTACCATTCTATGGTAATTTTTTAGTAAATCTAGAACTATTATATATATTTAATCTATTCATTTATTCCTAAATTATAATAATTTCAAAGTTTACCATTAGATTTAAGAAAAAGGTAAATACTACTACTATCATTATATTATTTATAATATAAGAATAATAATATATTATCTATCCCCACTTTTTAATAAAACTAATATTATCATAATAATAAAAACGATTATGATTATACACCTTCACCCTTATAAATAGTAATAAAGATATTGATAAATCTATTTAATTATCTACTTACTATTTCTAAGTTAAGAACCTAATTTCATTATTCTGTTATTAAAAATATTTATTTTATTT